>CABHPH010127576.1:37453-54698 GCA_902168325.1 Peromyscus nudipes
AATGAATGAATGAATGAATGAATAAATGAATGAATAAATGAATAAATAAATGAATAAATAAATAAATAACATAATTACATTTTACATTGATTGCATGTTGAAATGCTAATATTTTAGATAAAGTGAATTGGATTCAGTTATCTATATTGGGCCTGGCGAGGTGGCTTAGCAGTTAAGAGAGTGCACTGGTCTTGCAGAGGACCTACATTCAGTTCCTAACACTTACAGGCTAGCAGCTCACAGCCGCTGCTAACTCCAGCTCCAAGGGATCCGATGCCCTCTTCTGGCCTCCCACAGACATACCCACACACGGACAGACACATATATACATAATTAAAAATTAAATACATCTTTTTTAAAAAAAAAATACGTTACTAAATCTAAGCTCATGCATTTGTTTGTTCCTTTGGGGTGCTGAGGGCTAAGCTAGCACTCCACCATTGAATTACACCCCTACCTCTACTTTGTTGTGTTATGTTTTATTGTGTTGTGTTGTGTTGTGTTGTGTGACAGTGTCTCACAGTATATGCCAAGCTAGCCTAGAACTCACAGTCTTCCTGCCTCTGCCTCCCAGGATTACAGGGGTGTACCACCACACCCAGCCTCGTTTTCTTTCTTCAGTGTGGAAAGCAGCTGGCTTTCCATGTCTGCTCCACAAGTCTTTATGCTGGGCAGCACCACACTTGGCACTTTCTCCCACGGATGAAAAGATAAGCCTGTCTTTTCTTCCTCCCCTGGGCGGCGAGTTCCCAGCGGGCGGGTGGCGCTGAGCTTCTGTGTCCCTCTGGCTTCTGCCCATCCAGGGGTCACATGGCAGGCACTCCGAAAGATGCTGGGAGGGCCGGACAGATGGTAGCGCTCTCTTCAGGCGCTGTAGCGCCTGGACCTTTGTGACTGCCCATGTTTCCTTTTTTCTCCCTTTTCGTGGTTTCTTCTCTTTATTTTCGTTTTTCTTTCTTTTTTTTTTTTAAAGGACTTACACAGTCGACCAAAGAAGCCGTTTTTCTTGGAGGATAAAGAAAAGCTGAAGGACTGGCATGACAAGGAGGCCATCAGGAGGGACGCACAGCGAGTAGGTATGGAGGGGAGGGCTGAGTGTGGGCATGGTGTGCATGTGCAGCCGCGGGTGTGTGCGTGCGTGCGTGCGGGTTGTGTGTGTCTGAGGGGCATCTGGACCTCTTGCTCACTTCCTGCCTGCCACCGTCCTCCCTACTTCCTATACCCACCTTTCACCTGTTCGGACCTCCCCTCTCAGCACCAGACCCGCTGTCCTCGGATTTGCCCCGCCACCTTGGTATTAGCACGTGACCGTGCCTCTCACAGGTCCCACACTAAAGTAAGTAGCTCTGATTCAAGGTGACACAGATTGCACCCAGAGCAGGTCCCACCCTCAGCAACCTGATCAGCCTTTTACGGCCCACTGAATAAGAGGGGACCTGTACCTCAGAGAAACGGTGTCATCTGCCAGCCGTCACACGGGGAGAGCGAGGCCAACCTGGGACTTGAACCCCGGGTCCGGAAGGCAGAGCCAGCACCTCACCGGCTCCAGAGTTGGCTGCTTGGGCCTCACAGCTCCAGTTTCCTGGTGCTAATAGGGCTTTGTCACCTGTCTTGTGAGGCTGGTAGGTAGGGGAAGGGCCGCCATAAGGAGGTACAGAGACTGTGTGGAGATTCTTCTCTGCAGAGTGCAGGCAGAGGTCAGGAGGTTGTTGTGAGGGTGTGGAGTGAGGTGATGATGATATGCGGTTGCTTTTGCTTGAGTGGAAAGTGGATACAGCAGCCTGAGGGATTGACATTGTGTGTGGCGATCTGGGTTAAAGGATTATTTATGGCAAAACCAACTCACTACAAAGTTCGGAAGAAAATGAGCGTTAATAACTGAGCTGGTGCCCAGGGCATCCCCAGTCCCGACACCCAGCACTCTACGCTGTATGCCAGGAATGTTAGAAGAATGGAGAAGGATACTTCTTAAATTAAGAAAGGAAACATCTGCAAAGAGCCAGCTGGCCAGACAATCGTGCCTGAATTATTAGAATATCGGGCTGGCTAGCAAGGGAAAAAAAGAACAGCAGGGAAATTAAGAAAAATAAATGACTGTTTACTTCCTCGATTGTTGAAATAAAATTATGCATAAGTATGAAAGAGTAAATATTTTTTTAAAAAAAATAATTTATAATTGCCTAATTATGAGAAAGCAAAAGCGAATGATGAGACTGAGGAGTTCCACCCCGAGTGTCCTCCTCAGCCGTCACAGTGGACCTTGTCTGATGAGAAGACAGAAACTGAGGCCTTGCCAGGATGCTGTGCTGGGGGGTCCAGCTGGGTGGCCTTGGTTCCCTCTCCTCTGCTTCACCTCTGGGCCTGATCGTGTGTGGCCCCCCCCCCCCCCCCCCCCCCACCCCCGTCCCAGCCCCCATGTGGATCTCCTGGTGCCTTGCTCCAAGTGTGAGTTCAGGCCTCTTTCTGCCTGCGCACCACCACGCACTACCACGGTGTCAGTGTCCTCGGTCATGTGACACCCAGAGGGCAGTTGGCCTTAAGCTGCTGTGACTGACTCCTGGATACTCAGTAGTGCAGACCCTCGAGCTGCTTGTACCAGTTCTCCGTCACCAGAAGCCCTTGGCGCGGGACACCGGAGACCCTTCTCAGACACATTGCACACAGACTGCCAACCGTTTGTCCCCTGAATCTGTGGCTAGCAGTAGAACTTTCCAAGCAGACCTGGCTGAGTAGATAATGCAGCTCTTGATTTACCTCCCGTCTTCAAAGAGAAATCAAGGCATCTTTTATCATCGTAGCATTTTAAGAGTTGTTATTTATTATTATATACAGCCGTACTGAAGACCCAACCACAACCCGGCAGCTCAGAGGTGCTACGCAAGCGCTCTGCCGCTAAGCTACAGGCTAGCTAGCCCCTTGTTTATGACAATTTTGATTTACACAGACCTTTTGCCTCGCTTAGATGGGGATCAGATCGCCTCAAGTTTATCTGGTGCTTTACAGTTTACAGAAAGTGTTCACTTGTGTGGCCTCTCTCGTTTGACTCCCCCAAACATGCTGCTTGTATGGGAGAGAGCCAGGGTTCATCAGCTCAGAGAAGGGAGACCTGCCTCCTGTGGAGGGGGGCTCGGTGGGCAGGGGTTCT
Source organism: Peromyscus nudipes (assembly GCA_902168325.1). Lineage (NCBI taxonomy): Eukaryota > Metazoa > Chordata > Mammalia > Rodentia > Cricetidae > Peromyscus > Peromyscus nudipes. Next base: position 40,599 of record CABHPH010127576.1, read on the forward strand.
GGCTCTGGAGGGAGTACAGGGAGCATGGGCTTCGGCCCTCACAGCTGGTTCTGTAAGCTTTTATGAGTTTCAGTACACCTGCAGAGTGAGAGCTCTCCAGTCCACTGCACTGGGTGACTATGGGGACTCTAGGGAAAGGTTGGGTGAAGTGCAGGACAGGACCCCGGCCGGGTGAATACTGGTATCCTCCCCCTCTCCTCACTTCCCCCTGCACAATTTGGGGAGATGCTTGGGTGATGTTAATCTTGACTGTTGAGGGCTGGGGAGATGGATCTTCAGTGAAGAGCGTTTGCCGCTCTTCCAGATGCCAGGCAGCTCACAACTACCAGTAACTCCGGCTCCAGGGGATCCGATGCCCTCTCTGGCCTCCACAGGCACTTGCACAGACACACACACACACACACACACACTTCAAAAATTTTTTTAGATTTATTTATTTCATTTTATGTATATGAGTGTTTTGCCTCTCTCTCTGTCTCTGTCTGTGTGTGTGTGTGTGTGTGTGTGTGTGTGTGTGTGTACTACCACGGGTGTGCCTGGTGCCTGAGGAGTTCAGAAGAGAGAGATCCCCTGGAACGAGAGTTGTGGATGGCTATAAACCACTCTATGGGTGCTGGCACTTGAACCCAGGTCCTCTGTGGGAAAGTGCTCTTAACTGCTAATCCATCTCTCTAGCCCCCACATAATTTTAAAAAATAGAAGAAAAGTTTTTCTTTTAATTTATGGTGTCTAGGGTTTTTTTTGTTTTTTTTTTTTTTCCTTGAGAAGTGCCTGGAAAATGAGTGGAGCTCACTCTGGGTCTGTCTGTGAGGGCCTCTCCAGAGACAAACAGATCTTTGGAGCGCTGACCTGTTGAATATAGGTTATAGGGAGGAAGTCGGGGTATGGGCTCAGGGGAAAGGCACCAAGATGAACTGTTCTTCAAGGGAAGAGATGTGTTACTGTCGGAGATGGCCCGGGGGGGCCTGAAGAGAGTCTTCAGTCTCACAAAGAGCAGTGTCTATCCTTAAAGGTTTCCTTGCACAGCATGGAAGCAGGCTTAGTTAATGTATGATCTAGTGGTAGTCCACAGTGCATGCCTGTAGTCAGGTTGTCTCTGGTGTCCAGATGGCAGCGGGAGGGACCGGATTTGGCTTCTTGTCAGAGCAGTGAATGGCCTGCCCACTTTCTGAAGAAACCCTTGGAAGAGAGAGGGGCTTCCAGAATGTGTGGCTGGATCTTGTGAAGATATAGAATAGTCCCAGAAGGGCTTGGGACCCAACGATGAATGGTTTAATCCTCTGACAATTTGGAAGAAGACAGAAGTAGGAGGTAGGAGGTGGGGTCTCTGTGAAGAACATGGAACAGTGCGAGAGTGCCCTTGGGACTGAATCTCACCCTGGCACTTCTCCCTGTACTGCCTCTCTCTGCTTTCTGCATCCCCTGAGCCTTTTCCACACGCACGTACGCGCGCGCACACACACACACACACACACACACACACACACACACACCCTGCTGCCACTGCGTTCTGGTTCACAACAGGCACGGGAGCACAGAGCCATGTGACAATTTATACAACCCCCTGGAACAAATCCTTCCCCCTTTAAGTTGTATTTCTCAGGTCCTTGGTCACAGTAATGCAGAAGTAACTAATATGCCCCATGACCAGGTATAAGATCAAGAACAAAACTTAGACGTATTTATTTTATTTTACGTGTGCGAGTGTTTTGCCGGCATGTGAGTCTGTGTACCACACGTGCGGTGCCCATGGAGGCCGTAAGAGGACATCTGATCCCCGGAACTGGAGTTACAGGTGGTTGTGAGCCACGACATGGGTGCTAGGACTCAAATCTGAGTTCTCTGCAAGAGCAACCGGTGCTCCTAACCACGGAGCCATCTCTCCAGCCTCACGCCTAAGGCTCTGTCTGGCGCCCAGTCATTCTCTCCCCAGCCTTAACCCTTGTAGCTGTCAGGTAAACCAGCAACACTGAATTTGCTCTCTGCCCCTAGGACATGGAGAACAGGGGAAGCCTTACCCCATGACCGATGCCGAGAGAGTGGACCAGGCATACCGAGAAAACGGATTTAACATCTACGTCAGTGATAAAATCTCCCTGAATCGCTCTCTCCCTGATATCCGGCACCTAAAGTGAGTGTCACACTTCTCATCTCCTGCTGCCTAAGGATTTTGCCCATTGCTCTGGGTTGTGAGTTCAGTTACATGAAGTGCCGCCGGCCTCCTCTGGAACAGAGCCCCTGCAGAGGCTCCAGTTATCAAACCCTCTATAATTTGGAGCTGATGTGGCCAGGGATGGCGCTGCCTGACTGTCTGTTTCCATCACCCAAAGGGGTAGGAGCCAGCAATTCTCAGAGAATCTCCTAAACAGCAGCATCAGTTCACCTGGGAATTTGTTATATATGCTAGAGTGTGTGTGTGGAGAGGGGGGGCACATTGCCATAACACACATGTGGAGGTCAGAGGACAACCTCTGGTATAGGTCCTTGCCTCCTTCTGCCTTGTTTAAGGCAGGGTCCGTTTGCTGTTCACCCTGTATACACTGTATACAGCAGGCTAGCTGCTGCTAGCTCCTAAGGGACTCTCCTCTCCCCCTCCCACCAGACGGTTCACTACTGTGTCTGGCTTTATGTGGATTCTAGCACTTCAAACCCTGGTCCCCAGGCTTGCTCAACAAGCGCTCTACCCCCTGAGCGATCTCTCCAGTCCAGTCCTCCACTCAAATTAACTGTATCAAAGTCCTAGAGGTCGTCAGCTGTCAGTGCCCCCAGAAGCCCTGTGGTGACTCTGATGCAGCCACAGGGTAGAAGAGGAAACCACATGGCTGGGAAGCCTCACTTAGAAGACAGGCTGCCCTCCAGGACAAGTGCCCCGTTTTGCACCGAGGTCTTTTGCCCAGAGGGGACGGAAGAGGAACCCAGAGTGATTTGCCTGTGGGATTTGCTGTCTGTTTCATGGTCTTCGGTAATGCCCTAGAATCTTCCATTGACATATGAGAGTGTTGTTCAGCCACACTGGTGTTGCTGGGTTCAGAACGGTGAGCTGACACTGAGCGTCACCAGACCAAACCCTGTGCCCAACATCTGGAGCACTGATTGTCGTAACTGTAAGAAACTTACACCGAGTGCCCCAACCTTACACCATCACGAGCTCCTAGGAAGCAACATCTCTCACTATTCTCCTGGTGTGGGCCTTCAACTATCTGTCCTCCTGCCTCAGATTCCCACATAGCTGGGATGGCAGCCCTTTTTGTCAGGCCCAGCTCACGTAACTCATACATGCATTACGTAGGGGATATTTTTATATGAATAAGAAAATCTGAACAGTCCAAAGTTGGAAACAGTGCCTGCCTGATGGGCTTCCTTTCCTTTCGGTTTTTTTTTTCTTTTTTTTTTTTAAAGATGTTATGTGTCTGTATGTGTGAGTACATATGCCACAACATGCCTGTTGAGGTCAGAGGACAGCTTATGGGAGTCAGTTTTCCCGTTCCACCATGTGGGTTCCTGGGATGGAACTCAGGCTTGGCAGCAATCCCCTTCATCTGCTGAGCCATCTCTGCACGTTTGCATTCTTACTTTGTGTATTTTTTTTTCCTTCCACCTTAGAAATGTTGCCCCAAAATGTATCCACAGCTTGGCAGGGGGAGTTGGGGGGTGGGGGTTGTGGTCTATGCTCAGGAAGCCTCTGGTGCCTCAGTTAGCAGCCTGTCCGCCCTACTAGCCTCCTGATTGCTAATGTTGAGTACTTCTAACACCTGCTTTTTACAGCTTCACCAAGTGTGGAAGCTGGATTTCCAGCAGTGAACAGACAGATACATTGAAGACCTCCTCCATCCCCAGAGAGGAGGCTCTCCCGCAGTTTGACAGTGGGAACGCATAAGTAAATTAGAACGCTTGGGCAGCCTACTGCCTTCGGTTTCTTTTGGCTTAAACAACTTCCCAGGCAGGAGCAGGGATTCCTGTTTGCCTTTTATCCCTTCAAACTACATTTTGGCAAGGGCAGGATGGAGGGGGCTGTTGGTTTGTATCAGGCGCCTTTGCTCACACCAGAAGCTGCTCTGCAGACACACACCCACAGAGAGCGGGAACTAGGCAGTTTGGCCCCAAGTTGCTGGGCTGGCATGTGGGAGGTGACCAGCTGGCTCCAAGCAGGCCTGCCCTCTGCACCGCCAGCCCAGTGAGTTTGAACACAGGCTGGCTGGTGGGCTGGCCCACTTTCCGTGCTCCCTGGGGAACCCAGCCCAGCCGCTTGGCAAGCGAACACAGAGGCTTCAGGAACCAAGGCGGGTGACACAAGGGAGCCTCGGCTGCAGAAGTGAGTAGGAGCTGTAGGCTCCTTTGGGATGCATCCATTGGGTTTTGGGTTTCACGGTGCAAAGCTAACCACGCTGGGGATGACACAGCCCGCAGCCGCGGCCTACTCGCCCCATGGTGAACACGGAATGTCAGGAAGGAGTGAGTGAGTGGACGTGAATGGAATCTTTGTCTACCACATTCCCACCCCTATACCCCTTTTGGCTTTTTCCTTTTGTGTTAGCATGATAAAATTTATGATATGTGCTGAATTTCCGCAAAAGAACTTATGGATTATTGTAATAGTCCAGAGTCTCTGGAGCCTCTTTACAACTCCAACAGGTTACAGAGTCTGAATGAAAAGGAAGGCAGAGCTTGTTGCCTCTGACAGTCGTACCACACACGCTAATAAGATGAAATGGTCTGGGGAGATGGCTCAGGTGATAAAGTGCTCGCGGCACGAGTAGGAAGACCTGAGTTCAAGTCCCCAGCACCCACATAAAAGCCGGGTATGGTGACACACACCTCTACTGCTGGTGGTGGGGGTTGGGGGGCAGAGACTGGTGGATCCCCAGAGCACAGACTGAGGGCTAGGGCGGTCTGTGGAGGGTCTGCCAGTGGGTTCTTGTTCAACATATGTCTTAGAGGGAAAAGAATCACCCAGGAAGACTAGAGAAACTCCACTGAAGGCTGATAACCGTCTCTTCCCACCGCTCAGGCTGGGAAAACTCAGAGTTCACACTTCACGAGGAGATGGGTGTAGTGCCTCGCAGCCCTTCTTTACTCTTTAGCCCTCTGGACCAGTCTGGAAAATAATCATAAACTGTGAGTTGGAAAGAGAAAAGTGTTTTCAAGTAACTTAATGCAATGCAGAGCTCAGTGGTACAGACGTACAAACAGACACTGTGAACAGTGACAGCCAGTCAAAAATTAGTAGGAGTGCAAAGTAGCAGGGAAGGTGACCTGTGACAATAACAATCGTCGGTCAGCACAACCTGGCGCTGATACAGGTGTGGCATTAGCAGGACACACTGCAGCTGTGTTCTGTTTATAAAGTTGAGGAGAGACATAGAAGATATAGAAAGACTCCACTTCTAGAAATACAGGGTTTTTATTTTATATGTATGAGTGGGGGGTGTGTGTGTGTGTGTGTGTGTGTGTGTGTGTGTGTGTGTGTGTGTGTGTGTGTGTGTATGCGTATACACTCGGTGTGTACGTGACTGGTACCCTCAGAATACAAAAGAGGACATCAGATCCCCTGAAACTTCAGTTACAGATGGTTGTGAGCTGCCAAGTGGGTTCTGAGAACCGAAGCTGGACCCTCTGTAAGAGCGGCAAGTGCTCTTAACCACTGAGCCATCCCCCTAGCTCCCAAACTCCAGAAATAAAGCCAACTGTGACTAAGATGAAAGATGCATAGATTAATGATGGATTAGCTATTGCAGGGGAAAATGTGAGTGAACTTGAAGGCAGAGCAAAACAAATTGCCTAAAATAAAACAAAGTTTTGAAAACTGAAAACTCAATGAAGTTTGGGATGATTTTGAGCCAGCCATCTATAGGCGTGTGATTGGAATCTGTGGCAAAGAGAAGGGAAACAATGGCTTGAACCTCTCCAAACTGGGTGGTAACTGTAAAGCTACTTCCAAGAAACCCAGTGAGGAGGCTGGGAGGGTGGCTCAGTAGGTAAAGCACCTGCCTCGCAAGCATGAGGACTTGAGTTTGGATTCTGAGAGGCAAAGTAAGACATTAAGACATGGTAAAACGTGTCTGTAATCTCAATGCTCACACGGCAAGATGGATACAGAGAGTTGAAGGCAAGAGGGTCCCTGGAAGCTTGTGAGCCCGTTAGCTCGGCATGGGCAGCAGCAACGAGACCCTGTCTCAAACAAGGTAGAAGTTGAGGGTGGACACCCAGAGTTGTTCCCTGTCCTCCCTGTGTGTGGTGTGGCGTGCATATGCCCATGTTCATACACACAAGTGCATGCACACACAAAGAGTAAGTAATTGTCGCAGCCACGGGTGGGAGCAGGGAACCAAGCTAGGAGTCTGTGATAGGAAAGGAGAGTGACTTGTGTTAGCTAGAAGCAGCAGAGAAGCCGGGGCTGGTTCTCAGGATACCATGAAGGTGGAGACAGCACGATCTACCTAGGAGCTGTATGGAAGTGAGCGAAAGAGCAGAGTCAAGGATAGGGGTCAGGGTTCAAGCCCCAGAGCCGCTGAAGAGGTGGAATTGCAGTTTACAGACAGGCAGGGAAGACCTTGGGAAGAGCAGGATCAGGGGAGACATCCGGAGTGAGACACTATTAAATATGTAGTAGGCGAGTGCATGGTGGTATTGTGAAAAATGGAAATGGATTTTTGAGTTGCTCTGTTCAAATTGTGGTTTTAGTTCACCTTCCTTGAAGAACAAAAGACAGCAGTGATCTAACAAGGTTGTAAGTCTGAAACTGACTGGCTGGCATCAGGTTATATGGATCGGTGGCTAGTTATTTACCTGTCAACCTAGAATCATCTGAGAAAACAGCCTCAGTTGAGGAGTTGTCTAGATCAAGTTAGCCTGTGAATACGTCTTGATGGGGGTGGGGGGTGGGGTAATCTTGATTGTTAATTGAGGTAGAAAGACCTGCTCATTGTGGGAGGTGCCATCCCCTGGTTTGGGATTCTAAATAGTGTGAGTGGAGAATGCTACCAGAGAGCAAGCAGGCGGCCTGAATGCATTGTTTCTTTCTGCATTTGACTACAGATGTGAGGCGGTTAGCCGCTTTGAGTTCCTGCCTCAACATCCCCCTCAATGATAGATTATATACAACCTGGAGGAATAAGCCACCTAGACCCTCACCTCCTGAAGGTTGCTTTTGGTCAAAGTATTTTATCTCAGTGACAAAAATGAAGCCAGAATAGTTCACCTTCAGGGGTCAGAGCTCTGCAAGAACCCTGCTCACCACCTCTACCATTTCTCATAAAGTCCACATCCGCCATCCCTGCTGCCATACAGAGAAGTTGGTTAGACCTTCTGCCGACTAGTGACAGGCTTAGAGGCAGACTCCATCCTTTTCATCATGCTTCATGCATTCAAGTGAGCTTGGTGGGCACCTTTAAAATGGAGTGCTCCAGAAGCGCCCAGGATGTGGAATTCTGGCTGCAGGTGGGATGCGGCCATCCTAATGTGATAGGTGATTACCGAGGCAGCTCTGGGCAGAGAGCCCCGATAGGTGGGGAGGTCTGTGCACTGGGAAAGGGAGTCCAGGTTCTTCTGCAGCACCTCTAATTTCTCAGGAGACCTATATGAGCTCTCCTCTAAAGCCACGGAGTGCCTTTTTAAGATAGCAGTTATTGACCCATTGGACCCAATATCAAGATTTAAAGGCTCGAGAGCCTTGAAGGAAAATGGCAGCCAATCCAATTTCTCCAGGTGACTTTTATTTCCTCTGGTTTATATGCCAAATTTCAGTGGGCTCAGCCTGTGGGTTGAAAATTGTAGAGATTGATAGCTTGCAAGCAAAAATGGCTGCCTGTCAGCAAAAACTCAAACAAGCATGTATCACCCACGACACATGCTGGCTGAAAACCACCCACAGCCACACCAGCCGAGGGATGGTGTGTATATATGAGTTTGGATTTTTCTTTTTCTTTTTTTGAGTTTGAATTTTTCATTATTGTTGTTTTGTTGTTCTTACAAACAGAGGCATTTTCTGAATCTTTTAGAAATAGATGCTACATTCATCTTTAATAAAAAGCTCCCATTTATTGTGTGCTTTTATTCATTTCTTGGTGTGCTGGAGACTCGGTGGGGCACTTCCCGGTTACAGTGTAGTTCCAGCCCCTTCAGTGTGATTGTATGGAGGTCTCCCACTACATCACCTGGACTGGAAAGTCAGCCTATCCCGTAGAAAGCAGATCAAAGCATGTGACCCTTTACCGCTGCATTCTCTTGTGGATAGCGGCCCATGTCTCTCAGAGAAGGAGACTTCAGTATTTTATTCATTGGTAGGTGAAGGTCCTTGGACTAGGTTTTACTAGACAAGTCCAAGAAGCATGGCCAGCACACTCTCCACTTGGATTTCATACTCCACTCTGAAGATGGTACTCACCTATTCAGGAACAGACAGTTGGAATCCAGTTGGACTGGTTAAGAGATGAGTGGAATCTTAAGTGATGCTGCCATTGAAAGAGTTTAAAAGAAAAGAAAAGACTGAAGGGAAGATGAAGGCTGTCGCCTGCCCTAGTCAGCATTACCCATCAACCTGGCACAGGCTAGAATCACCGGAAAAGAGATTCTCAGTTGAGTAACGGTCTTCGTCAGGTTGGTCTGTGGGCATGTCTTAACTGTTCACTGATATAGGGGTTCCCAGCCCATTGTGGGCATCGCCATTCCTTAGGCAGGTGGTTCTGGGCTGTCAGAAAGCTAGCTGAGCATGGACCTGTGAGCCAGCCAAAAAGCAGCGTTCCTTCATGATTGGTGCATAAATTCCTGCCCAGACTTTGCTCAGTAATGGACTATGACCTGGAAGTGTAAACTGAAATAAAACCCTTTTGTTTCCCCTAAGTTGCTTTTGGTCATGGTGTTTATCATGGCAACAGAATGAAAGTAGAGCTCCACCTCTCTCCCTTCCTTCAGATGACATTGGGATAGCGAGGTGACAAGCTAAGCAGCTTAGTTTAGGAACAGAAGAGAGTGCCCTCCTTGTGGCAAGTTCTCCTCTCCATATTTGGGGGGGGGGCAGCAGTCTTTCATCCCAACTCCCCACACACTCAAATCCAAGCTCAGCCCAAGCAGGGAGCACAAACCATTTTGGTCTTTGCTCATCATATATATAGACATGTGTGAGTCCAGTGTTCCATTTGATTTTGCACCATGTGGTTGGACTATTTTATTATACAAGTTGTCTCTTTCGTTTTATGTATTATGTTCGTGCTTGTCAGCCACTTTCCATGGCTGTGGGATATTCCTTGGGAATAGTCCGTTTGTCCTCTCCTCTGTAGGCAGGTGGGCCATACTGGTATTTTCCAGTCCTTTGCTTCTGGAGACACCATGGCAGAATGTTCTGGAACTTGTACCTCTTTCCAGCTTGTCTCCCCTCCTTTCATGAATCATCAAGTGCCTTGGGGTAAAGTCCAGTTCGTCCTAGCCGCTGGCAGCTATCACCTAACTGTCTGCCATGACGCCCCTTAGGAACCAAAGTCATTAGCAGAGGCAGGAGGATCATCATGAGTTTTAGACCAACTTTGGGCTAGATAGCAATACCCTGTCTCAAAAAAAGAAAAGAAACAATTATTTATGACTTGAGGAAAGAAGTTTCTGGAACATAGGTTCATGCAGGTAAGGAAAAAAATAAAATAAAATAAATAAAAAATAGCATAGACCAAGATCTGATTGAGACTGTCTGCATCTGAACTCTGGGGCAAGCAAGTCAGGAATGTAAATCTACAGATGCCTGATTGGCTGAGGCCCATGACTAAGTGGCAATAAACTTTGACTGAGTGGCAGTAAACTTCATTCCTCTGGCTGTGTCTTGAGCAGGTTGTGTGTGTGTGGCTGGCTCTCAGCAGAGCCGCTGTGAATGGGGAAGGGCTTTGTAAAGAACTTAGCTTTGGCCCTTCCGTCCCACACCTCTTCCCACCCCACTGATTCCAGCCGGCTGTGGGCTGCTGTTTGCTGTTGAGGGTTTTGTTGCTGTTGTTTTGGTTTTGTGTTTAGTTTTGACTCTAGGTTTCTGTATAGCTGGGCTGGCCTCCGACTCCCAGCCTTCACCCCACCCCACCTCAGCTTCAGTGCCGGGAGGACAGGTGCACACCACCACCTTCAGCTCTAGCCAAGTGCTTTAAAGAGAAAGCTGTCTCATCCCCGGACAGAGATAGAGAAGGACTGGGGTGCCTGCTTAGGAAGGAGACTGGACATTGGCCTGGAGAGAGCAAGCCGAGCGCTAGGCGTGCAGTGCATTCATTTTTCACTGCTCTTGACTATGTGCGCCTTGTGACCAGCTGTTCAAGTGGGTTCCCTGATATGATAGACTGTAACCTGGAATTGTGACCGAGATAAGCCCTATCCCCTCCTAAGTCGCTTTTTGTCGAGGTTTTTTTTATTATCACCACAGAAATGCAACTCAGAATACAAGAACAATCTGCCAGATTGTTCCTCGGGCCCTAGTTTGGGTGGGTCCCTGAGGTAACGTATCCAAAGCTGGGGAAGGAGGGATCTGGGCATCACCTCTTAGGAGATGGCATTATGCTGGGATGTGAGGGCTTAAGAAACCACCAGCCACACAGTGGGTACATTTGGGAGCACATACTGAGGGCTTGCAGAGGCAGGGTGGGACAGGACAGACTATATCTAAGGAGACAAGGAAAACTCTCTCGTGTCGTGCCCCACATTCCCAGGCATGCTTTCTCAGCCTTTCTTCCCTCAGGCTCCCTTCTCTCTCTTTTCTGGAATGTGCCCCACTCCCACGCGCTGTCCACCAGCACGCAGGTGCTGAGACAGGACTGTGTTCCTTTCCTTTCAGGACTTCAAACCCAGCGACGTCACCATGGACTGCCATGTCAGTGGGACTCTAAGTGGCCGCCTCCCTTCCTCAGTTCTCAGGCTTTCCTTCAAGCAGGGATGGCATGCCCACCTGGTCTGCTCTGGGGGTCATATCAGAGTTTAGCTAGGAAAGTGACCCACAGGTGTCAGCCCGTCACGGAGATGTTGCTCCCTCCTCTTCATGCTTCCTCTTTTCCTCTCCCACCTCTTCCTCGCTCCTCCTCCTCCTTCTCCTCTCTTGCTCCCCTAACCCACTGCTGGTGTCACCCCCTTACACATGCCCTCCCCACCCCCCCAGTCACCATCCACACAGTTCTCCTCAGGACCCCCAGGAAACCTTTCTGCAATGGTGTTGTGAATTTGGGTGTCTACGGCAGTGACCCCTTGAACTTGAGTGGGCATCAGACTCACACAGAAGATTTGTTAAAAACAGACTGCTGGGCCCCCGCCCTGAGACCACCGCCCTTGTGCAGGTGGTCTGGGACGGGCCAGCGAGTTGGTTTTCTTCTTCTTTTTTTTTTTTTTTCGAGACAGGGTTTCTCTGTATAGCTTTGCGCCTTTCCTGGAACTCACTTGGTAGCCCAGGCTGGCCTCGAACTCACAGAGATTCGCCTGTCTCTGCCTCCCGAGTGCTGGGATTTAAGGCGTGCGCCACCACCGCCCGGCGAGAGTTGGTTTTCTAATAAGCTCTCAGGCCTAGCGAGGCGGCTGGTCCAGGCAGGACAACTCATTCAGAACAGATGCCTTCTTTGCTCCCTCTTTGCATCCCGCTTCTCTCCTGAAGCAAAACAGTTCATCATAAAGCAAACAAACTAGCTTACCTTCTGTAAAATAAATCTTAGGCTGGGCAGATATTGTTCCCCCCGAACTGGACTCACCCACTTCTTCAAAACCTAAAACGGGCCGGGAAGACAGCTCAGTGGATGAGAGCACATGCAATGTCAGTGTGTGGCTTGAGTCTAAATCTCCAGCACCCAGGTAAAAAGGTGGGTGTGGCCGCATGCCGGGAACCCCAGCACTGGGGAGCTGGAGCCGGAGCATGGGGAGGGGGGAATCCTAGGCATTCTCTAGACAGCCATCCTCGACAAAACAGACAGACTCAGGTTCAATGAGAGACCTTGCTCAACACCTGCACACATGTACGCATGCATGCACACACACACACATACACACAAAAGGAAAGCCTGGGAAACTGTAGCAAGGGGAACCCAAGGAAGCGTATCGTATAGCATGGTTTCCACAGTGGAGCAGTCAGTGAAAAGTAAAGGTGTGAAGTGTATACTATCGGGTTTCCTAGAAAGCCCTGCAAGGCCAGCCATCTATATCCACAGCTGTTTATACAAAAACGTGGAAACAGTACAGTCATTAGCCACAAAAATCACGTGGCCTCCTGGAAGAAGGGAAAACCTAGATGAGGAGACACTAATAAGAGGCAGACATCTTCGAATTACCCCTTTTAGAGTCGGCCTTGGAACTATATGCTTCACATAATTATATAAACATGACTAGACCCAAATTAAAAATTAAAGCACAAGCCCTACAGGTAAATAACTAAATATAATAAGTGAACCCAGATGTTCCCTGCGTGTGTGGCTTCAGAAAGAGATGCAGAGATGGATCACTCAGGCAGCTTCAGAACAGAATTTTTGACTGAAATATACACTATAGAAAAAAAATATGTAATAGTATTGCTACCAGTAATGCTGGAATTGTGTTTCCTGACAGGATTGCATATTGTAGGGCAGAAAGAAAATACATGGTTGTGTTAATGTTAAGAACCTAGGTAGGGTTTGTTTTGTTTTAGGTATACATGTGAGTGCCTATATGTTTGTATGTGCACTACATGTATGCCTGGTGCCTGAAAAGGCCAGAAGAGGGCATTGGAACCCCTCTGGATCTGGAGCTGCAAGAGATTATGAGCCACCTGATGTGGGTACTGGGCACTACACCCAGGTCCTCCGAAAGAACAGCAAATGCTTCTAACTGCTGAACCATCACCCTAGCCCCAATAGCCTAGTGTTTAGCAAACTAAATGCAATATAGAAAACCAAAAACATCACGAGAAAACTATAGGTCAATATTCCTAATGAGACTAGATACAAAACTCCTCAACAAAAGAACCAGTGGACAAAATACTCAGCATTGTATAAGGATTGTGTACTGTGGCCAGCTAGGCTACCCCGGAAATGCAAGGTTGATTTAATATGGGACCACCAATCAATGTGCTAGACCATAGCAATACAGCAAAAGACAGATGTCCGCAGATGCAGGGAGAAAAAAGCATTTGACAGAATCCAAAACTTTAGGGCGTTTAAGGCATTCCACAGACTAAGAATTTAAAGAACTCCTTGCTCAGTGGCACCAATGAAAAACTGCACTACTCAGGGATGAAGGGTCCCCGACCCCAGAAGATCAGGAGGAGGACAAGGTGTCTGCCCTTACCACTTCTCCCCGACATTGCTCTACAGTCTCTAGCCGAGACGATCAGACAAGAAAATAATAATATATTATTATTTATTAATTAATAATATATTAATTAATTAATGGATGGTTTCTAGGTTGGAAATTAAGTAAAATTATCTATTTGTAAATGACATTTTCGTGTGTGTGTGTGTGTGTGTGTGTGCGTGTGTGTGTGCGCGCGTGCGCGTGTGTAAACCTGACTTTATACAAAGACGAGGGTCTTTTACACAGGACCCACCCACCAGAGTGGAAGTAGGACACCATGGGACCAAGGAGAGTAGAGTCCCACAGCTGAGGTCTCTCTCTCCACCTCTCTCCTCCCCTAATGGCTGGAAAGGACACAGGACTCCCGTCTAGCCCGGTGCCCGCCCCTGCGCTCTTGCCACAGTGTGAAAGCGGAATGGTGGCCCTGGATGACGCCTGTCTTCTCTCCTCTGTGTCTCCCTCCAGCTGCAACAGCAAGCGCTACCTGGAGACACTCCCCAGCACCAGCGTCATCATCCCTTTCCACAACGAGGGCTGGTCCTCGCTGCTCCGCACGGTGCACAGCGTGCTCAACCGCTCGCCCCCAGAGCTGGTGGCGGAGATCGTGCTGGTGGACGACTTCAGTGATCGAGGTAGGGCCCTGCCCACCCTGGCTCTGCTCTCCCTGAGCTCCGTGCTTACCAAGGGGTGCTACCCACAAAGGAGTCCTCCAGCAGTGCGATGTATGAGTCCCTGTGTACTCCACAGCTGCTACGCAGACCCTGCACCTTACACGCGATCTCATCTCATGTTCACGACACCCCCATTAAACATCCCCTTTTGCCGGCTTTCACGCGC
>CABHPH010127577.1:0-18525 GCA_902168325.1 Peromyscus nudipes
AATTCACCCAACAATTCCTATAGAAAGGAGAGAAGACATCAACAGGATGTGTGCTTTGTGCTTGCTAGCATCATGAATGTGCTGCAGGACCCTGCTTCTGAACCTAGAACTTATCACTTGATAGAAATTCACTAATTTCATTTATCAAATTTACTTACTACATATACACATTCTTACAGAAAGGTTACAAAAAAACCCTTATTTTTATTAGAAAAAGTCATTCGGAATGCAAGCTTCTTAGAATTATCTATATTTACCATTTACATCTATTGTGTAAAATTCATTTTGGTTAAGTAAATTTTGGAAAACTATATCTGTGTGAATATTCCATCGGTATGTGTACTTTTATTTTGGTTTTTCAAGACAGGATTTCTCTGTGTAGTTTTGGTACCTGTCCTGGATCTCACTCTGTAGACCAGGCTGGCCTCAAACTCACAGAGATCCACCTGGCTGGGCCTCCCGAGTGCTAGGATTTAAGGCGTGTGCCACCGCATATGTACTTTTATAATCATTAAATTTGAGTCATTAGAAACACTGACATGGAGGCTCCTGATCTTGGCACTAAGTAAAGTATTTTATGTAATGTATTTCCTTAGGATGTTGGCAAAGAGAAAAAGACAAAACTGCTCTTCCAAAAAATGTTTGGGCAATAAAATACATATGTGGACTATTGTATTCTTAAAATATATTTTCTATCATTGTATTTCATAAAATCGTAGAATATATAGGCCACTATTGTATGTACCACACTTTAAAGAATATTCCTATAATACTGCCAATGTACAAAGAACAAAGAAGGGAGGGAAGACTTTTCTGTATGGACTGTTTTGACACTGTATATTTGATTTTATAAAACGTTGGGTGGTGGTAACAATAGTACATTGTGTTTACCGTAGTATTAGAGACCATACTGAAATGTGCCCTGGATAGAATGGACTGAGCATTAAGAAAACTCCTACTGTCTAGTAGTCATATATATTCACATTCCAAATGATTAAGGTGGTGTGTTGTTTTGATTGATTTTTAGGGTTGGAAAAGGGAACTGTGAATATTAAAAAGACAGTTACGGTCCTGCTATTTGAGTGCTGTGTATTGTTTGTTAGTTTGCTGAAGTCAGTGTTAAATCTGCCTGACCACAGACCACTGAGGCTTCCTACAATCCCCTGACTACACTTGAGAATTCTATGCAGAATTCTATTCTTCTATGCAACAGAAAGTGAAACAGTGGATTATTTTTCTCACATGAGTTGTCTGTTCTTAGTCATAGCAAAGGTCAATTCAATGGCCTAAACATAGAGGATCCCAGATGATTTTCCACACAGACGTTATACACTTGGCTTTATGCCAGATTTGCAAAATGGTAGTTGAAAAAGTTGGTTAATAACATTTAAATAATTAATTGATCTGTAGAGATGTGTGTTTTAAGAATTCCCACACATATAATTCATTTCATATTTGAAACATAACTTAATATTTATATTATACAGATAGCTTTGAAGCTCATATATTCATAAAAATACTTTTTAAATGCATGTAAGTGGGATGGACAGATGGTGCACTGGATACTGCATTTGTTATGCAACTGTGAGGGCTGGAGTTCAAAGTATTCACAGAAATCCAGGCATGATGGTAGTACCAAGAGATTAGAGGCCGAAGCAGGAGAACCCTGAGAAGCTCACTGGCCAGCTAAACCTGTGTTTTCAGCAGCAAAGTATAAAGGAGACCCTGGTCTCAAATGAGGTGATATGTAAGGATCTACACGGAAGGTTGTCTTCTGACTTCCATATGTGAGCCATGGTATATATGTGACCACACTCATGCACTTAGATGTACATACACAAATATACATGGATGCATGTGCATACTCCATACACAGACACAGATCTAAAAATTCAGATTTTTATCTGAGCAGGGGTGAAACACACCTTTAGTCCCAGCCATCAGGAAGCAGAAGCCAGTGGATCTCTGAGTTCCAGTCCAGCCTGGTCTACAAAGAGAGCTCCAGGAGAGCTACAGTTACACAGAGAAGCCCTGCCTCAAAAACCAAAAACAACAACAACAACAACAAATTCAGATTTATTTCCCCTTCCCAGGGAAAATAAAATTGATTTTTTGTGTGAACTGGGGTCAGGTGAGAATGGGAAAAGAAAAGATCAGGAGGAGACAGGAGGGTGGAGGGAGAGAGTATGACAGAGAAGACTGGAATTGGTGGGCATTTGGTGAGTGAAATGGAATCCCAATGCTGTGGAAACTCCCTGGAATCTCTAAGGGTTGGACTAGCAAGGACTCCTAGTAACAGGTACATGGAGTCTGCACTAGCCATCTTCGGTAACCAGGCAAGGCTTCCAGTGGTGGCAATGGGACACCAAAAGAGTCACACAACCTTTGACCTATAGTGTGCCCTGCCTGCAAAATGTACTGAGGTGATGCCGAACTTCTAAGAGTGGCCAAGAAATGACTGGTCTAACTTGAGGCCCAAGCACCTAGAGGGAGCCAATGCCCAATACTACCAGCATGACCAGGAACTAGAAGCTGAATAGACCAGAGACATAGCATAGGATTGAACCAAACATAGCTGGACAAAAGAAAAAAGAAAAAAAATTCCAAATAATATTCTGCTATACTCATGGATCAGTTCCTAGCCCAATTGTCATCAAGGAGGCTTTATTCAGCTACTGATGGAAGCAGATGGATGTAGAGATTCGCATCCAAAGCTTGCAGAAACCTGGGGAAGAGGGGGCTTAGAAGGACTGTAGGAGCCAGAGGGGTCAAGGACACCAGGAGAACACAATCCACAGAATCCATTATGCAGGGTTCACAGGGGCTCACAGACTGAAGCAACAATCGAAGAGCTTGCATGGATCAGGACCAGGTCCTCTGCATATATGTGATGGCTTTTCAGCTTGGTGTTCTTGTGGGACTCCTAATGGTGGGAGTCAGGGGCTGTCTCTGTCTGTTTTCCCTGTTTGGGGTTCCTTTTCCTCCTACTATGTTGCCTGGTCCAGCCTTGTTATGAGGGTTTGTGCCTAGTCTTACTGTAACTTATGTTGTGCTTGGTTCATATCCCTGGTAGGCCTGCTCTTTTCTGAAGGGAAATGGTGTAGGAGTGAATCTGGGAGAAAGAGGGAATAGAAGAGGTCCTGGGAAGAGTGGAGGGAGGGAAAACTGCAGTAGGGATGTATTGTTTGAGAGAATAACGAAAAAAAACTGTTTGGGGCTGGAGAGATTTCTCAGCACTAAAAAGACTTCTCTGATTTTCCAGAGGATCCAGGTCCAATTCCCAGCACCCTCCTGGCAGCTCTCAAGAGTCTATAATTTCAGGGCCAGGGGATCTGATGCGTTTCTAGAGTCTTCAGGCACTTCATTCATGTGGTGCACAGACATACAAAAAGGCAAACACTCACACACATAAAACAAAAATGAAGGTTAAAAAAGCTATATTAAATACCATCAATCCTTGGACATTTTACATTTAATTAGAGGAGATATAAATATACAACTATGCTGTAACAATTGCAATTTCAAAACTGTAGAGCAAACATACTAAATCAGAGGAGGACAAAAGTGAGATAGTGGGATTGAGGTGTGTTGGGTGCTTTTCTGCTGGCCCAATGGCTCACATTAAAGCCTCCTGCACTACAGACGCCACCTGGCAGAACATTCACGGTGTCTGTACATTGCATCTTTCTCAGTTTGACTTGATTCATCTAGAATATATTAAAACTTTAAGAAATCTTTCTAGAATTTTCTTTTCTAGAATACACAAATTTTCCTTGGATGCATGCCTTCATTACAAATGATGCTATTATATGCAACAAATGCATGTGTCCATTCATCTAACTTTATAATTTTGTTAGTATTTGTGGGAAGGCTGAGAGCTTCTCTGGGTTCTTGTCAAAGGTAATAGGACGAATACGCACATCACAGAACTGTGAACATTGAATTTACTAATACATACAAAGTGGGTTGAGCAGAGCTTGTTGCCTAGAGATTACTATACGATTAGTTGTCACAACAACATCCCTAGATTATTTGTGACCATAAGGATGAGTGTTTTAAAATAATTCCAAAAACATAAATTATGTACAAAACACTCAGGTACAGTAAATGTAAGGAGGAAAAGAATAAAATTAAAATGTCTTGTAGCCTAGCAGAAGCCTATGAGTTGACAGGGTTTTCTCTGCTGAATCAGAGGTCAGTATTCAGTGCTTAGCTATGTTAAGAAAAGGCAAATAATTATGTGGTGAAATGAGAAATAAAATCCCCAGATGAACCACTGACAGCACTACTGATTAAACTGACACAAATACAACAATAATCCATTTCCAGAATCTGTATAGTCCACAGCTCCCACTGCCATGCTGAAGATTTGGCTGAGAGAAATATACCCTGGTTAGAAAGCTAATATGTGGGCTGTAATGCAGCTCAGCACAAAATCACTTGTATAGCAAACCCTACCTCCTCAAACACATGCATGTACACTATGTTCATGTTTGGTGCCTGCTCAGGGGCTAAAAGAGAGAGTTATAACCCCTGAAGTTACAGATGGTTGTAAGTCACCATATGGATACAAGGAACTATACCCACAATCTCTACAAGATCAGAAAACGAGCTTAACCACTGAGTCATCTCTTCAACTCACCAATGTAGGGAATGCTCAAAAAGTTCAAAGTGGATCTACATTAAGACACAGCTATAGCACTTTTTGTCATACACCAAAGGACTCCACATCCTACTTCACAGATACTTGCTCAACCATGTCCATTTTTCACACTATTCACCACAGCTAAGTAATGAGAATACCCAGATGTTTTCAACTGCCCAATATTATTCAGCTGTCAAAAAAATAAAGCAAAAATTTCATGAAATGGATGGACATAGAAAATTTTGTACTGAAAAAACATCCTAGATCCAGGAAGGAAAATACCACTGGTTCTTTCTTATTTGTGGAGTCTAGATCTGAATCTTTAGAATTGAGTATATAACCTGGAGTAATGATAGAAACCAGGAAACTGAAAAGGGACCCTGAGCAGAGTAGTGAGACAGAGTTCTGGGAAGCGAACAGGAGGACATAGGTGCTGTGAATGAGGAAACAGGAAAACAGTGACAGAGGACTTTATCTGAAAAGGGGGTTAGGAGAGCAACACTGAGGGAGATGGAGGAATACGATGAATAACACTAAAGATGTTTGAAAATGCCAATTAGATTATTTTATGTTACTTAAAATAAAATGTAATGTGTGTGTGCGTGTGTGTGTGTTTGTGTGTGTGTGTATACATATATAAATGATGGACATCAAGTTACACATTTGGCTGATAATGCTTCTCATAAGACCCGAATATTATCTAAAAACAACAACATCGAAAAAGTATTAAGCATGATAAACCTGTTGGAATTCCTGGCCACTCGCCAGCTGCATGGCAGCTCATGTGCTGTTTAGATGTGTAGTCTAAACAGGACTTTATATCCTACGTAATCCATGCTCTGTATGGTCATGTAATTTGTGCACAGTGTGATCACGTAGTTTGTGTGCAGTGTGATTATACAATCTATGCGTGTGCATGGTATAGCTCCATAAGCCCATACGCGCATATGCAGGGGAATGCACAAAAAGCAGATCACAGACTCGTCCCCCTTCTTCTTCCGCCCCTGATCACATTCTCTTCTGTCCCTCTCTTCTCCTAATAAAACTCTGATAGTGGGTTTTGTCGTGCCTCATGGTTTATCTTGCACGGTAACAGCACCACTTAATGAATAACATTGCGCCGCTGCATTAAACCCAACAAAACCTCCAGTCAAGTCTTTGGTCACAGGAGCACCAAACAACATAGGATACTCCTTTGCCCTTGGTTGCTACTCAGAACTTGAAGGTAAGACCATATATCTGAAGACACCATTCACTTAGGACACAAGACTTAGAGAGTTCCAGTTGGATCTGACCTGGAAACCTCCTCAAGTGGACTAGCTTTTATAGCATGCAATAGTGCTGCAAAGCTGCCAAGAAAGAAAATTAAGAGTCTTGCTCATCTGTAAAGCCTATAAACCATGACAATGGACAGAAAGGAAGCTATACACAAGAGTCTAAAGTTTACACTTACATCTCAGGGGTAACCAGTAGTCACATAATTGAACTTAAAGCCCACACAGTATCAAAGAATCCATGTCTGGTACAGTACACCTAACCAGTTACATGTGGACTGAGATCATGGACTCTGGAGAACTTGCTACAGCCACGTTCCTAAAACAGTTCCTAATTACATTCTGAATATCTTTTCCTATATCTGCAGATAAGTGTAGCTCAAATTCTGCATAAAAGAAGCTTTTCTTTTAGGCAGCAAATGGAGACCATCACAGAAATTCACAACTGAACAAAATGACAACAATTGATCATAAAATACCATCCCTAAATGACAAATCTACAACACAACCCCTATATCTACAGCTCAGGAAATTTTCTAGAAAGAATGGACCTTTCCTATGATACAGTACTATCTATATATGATAGTGAATTATACCCATGAAATCTTCATAATGTAGTAGAATAAACAAGACTTTTATAATGAAAACACCACTATAAGTGCCATTAAGGATGGGGGATATCTCATAGGGACTCACATCTAGATGAAGAGCTATTCACAATTAATGGCTGCTAAGGGAGGGGAATTAGTCTTCTAAAGGGACACACCTACAATAGGTTTCCCAATCCTGTGTGGGATATATATATATATATATATATATATATATATATATATATTCTCTCATATATATATATATATGAGAGATTATAAATTTTTGAGCAATTGGAGGAGGAGGAAATGATGCAAACATAGTACTTATGTCTGAAATGCCCCTACCAAAGACTAATAAAATAAATGTTAAAAAGCATTTAACATGCAAGAAATCTACAAATAAAAACCTGAAATAATGGTAAGATAGAGGTTGAATATAAGAATTTAAAATTGATTTATCATCATCAGAATATCATATATTTGCCCCCAAATTCCTCAAACAGAAAAAGTAACCATTCTTAATAACTGAAAAGTAGAATTAATATAACAATGGTAGACTTTGTTGAGAATCCAGATAACAAATGCTATGTTAGCTCTATTACTTATTGTTACAATCTCCACTGGTGGGATATATTATAATTTCATTAATTAATGAAGCATATTGTAAGTATTTAAAATATATTTGCTTTTGTTAGAGTTTATCTTATTTATAAAATTTCTGCATCAAAATGTGATTAACTGTTAGTAAAGTATTTTTGTACTATAGTCAACAGCAGACAGAACTATATGTGAAAATTTTATAAAATAAAATGTATTTCATTGATTTCTTACCATTCATACAGTACCCATTGTCTTAAGAAAAGCAAAAACACATATACATATCAACAATCACTTTCATGAGAATACACATTGTCTACCACATGAAGAGGGCAATGACAACCACTTTTTTTTTTTAAAGATTGACTTAATTATTATGTATACAGTGTTCTGCCTGCATGTATGTCTGCAGGCCAGAAGAGGGCACCAGATCTCATTACAGGTGGTTGTGAGCCACCATGTGGTTGCTGGGAATTGAACTCAGGACCTCTTGAAGAGCAGTAAGTGCTCTTAACTGCTGAGCCATCTCTCCAGCCCTGAAAACCACTTTCAATTTGAAAGGTTTTAGTAACACAAGGACATCTGTGATTACAAGAAAATATTTATTAGGAATGTATCATTGAATAAAGCAATCCAATAATTTGTTTTTGTTTTTGATCTTCATTAAGGTATACATTCTTGACATATATTATTTGTTTTATACATAATTACTATGTTAAAGATTTATACCTTCCAAGGTTAGGTTGGCATATAATATAGAATCATTATTGCTAAATTCAAAACTGACTTGAAATTATACTGTTATTGCTTTAATTCTATTATTGAAATGCATTATAATAATATTAAGATATATGTATGCAGATGAGAGACACTAACATAGGCTCTACTATAACATGACTAAATAGTACCAAGTAAAAGAGTATTTTTCCCGAAAGGTACAAATTCTTAGGTTCACTTACATAGTCAGACCATCATTAATTCTTAAACATTCTGTGTTTAGCCATCTTTTCCATAGAAATCATAGAAATAGGTAAATGCAGAATCCAGTATTATATGAATGAGCATAATCATAAGCCTGTAGATTTTCTCCTTTTGACTTTTAATCAGTTATACCCACAATACCTGATTAAAGTTCTAGTAAAAAATTTGCTCTCAAAAGTTGAGACCCTTCTCTTGTCTTGCTAATTTTTTTCTAAGTGATAAATATTATTATATCTTTAAACTACCTTTCCTCCAATATTTTCCTTGCTATGTTTTGGTAATAAGTATATATGAGACCTACATATACATTTGATAATTTTTAAATGTGAGAGAACACTAACATTAAAACATGCATAAAGTTTTCAGTAATGAGAAGGAATTGGTTAAATTATTATTGTTTCCTTAGTTTGGAGGAGCATGAAGAAAGCAATGAAGCAGTATTAACTAGCACCATAACAGGTCGACATAAATCTCCAAAATATGTGTTTTCATAATTAAAAATAATTGCATGTGCTGCAGCATACTAAGTTCTGCAGTATAATTAAACATGCTTAAATATATTAACTCTATAAGTAATTTACATAAATTATTCTGCTTAACAATTTCAGTGTACACTGGGGGATATTATGATCTTTATCAATGTGCTATACCATTAACTGAATGGATAACAGTATGGCTTTAAAAGTTGAGATATAATTACAACCTCCATAAAGGCTCTGAACTGAGAGTCTTATGGGTGACTGGAATGATCTACTGAACTGCAGGGCGAATTGCATTTGTTGATTTGAATATTGCAATCAAGCATTGATACTATGTTTTTTGCCAAATACCAGCATTGGGCTCCTTTTCTCAATGTTCCTTTCCAGATTTATTAGCTCATATTGCTAGACTTTTCTTCTGAAAAATGGTGATGCAACTATATAGTTCTATTTATAGCTGTAACTCATCCAAGTTGAAAACATAAACATTTTATTTTGTGTGATATATATTAGTATAATAAAACTAGGAATTAGACACTGAACTCCTTCTTGATTCAACTTGTGTTTTCAGTGTAGTCTACAAGAAGTCAGGGGTAAGGGAAGGACAGTTACCGTTCTGGCCAATTTGATTAAAACTTTCATCAAAGAATTGCAACCTTGATTTTTATTCTGTGTTTAGTCATTAAGAAGGCAATAATAGCATGGGAGTAATTCTCTACTAATTACATATCTGACAAAGGGTTATATACCTAGAATATACAACCCCCCTGGAAAAAAAATCCCTGAACATCAAGAAAGCAAATAAATAAACCAATTAAAAGTGGGATAAAGAATGAAAGGGATTTCTCAAAATGTGAAACTCAAATGCCAGAGGAAACTTAAAAATGTTCAATACCTTAGCCATCAGGAAAATGAAAATTAAAACTACTTTGAGATTTCACCTTAATCTAGAAAAAATGGCCAGAATGAACTAAACAAATTATGATAGATATTGGCGCGGAAGCGGAGAAAGAACATTTACTCCCTTGTTGTTGACAGGAATACAAACCAGTACAACCACTATGGAAATCAGTGTGGAGATTTCTCAAAAAGCTGAGACTGATTCTACCACAAGATCCAGCTATACCACTCTTGGGTGTGTACCCAAAGGACTCTATATCCTATTGTAGAGACACTTGCTCTTCCATGTTTACTGCTGCTGTATTTTTTTTTTTTTTTTGGTTTTTTGAGACAGGATTTCTCTGTGTAGCTTTGGTGCCTTTCCTGGAACTCAGTCTGTAGCCCAGCAGGCTGGCCTCGAACTCACTGAGATCCACCTGCCTCTGCCTCTGGAGTGCTAGGATTAAAGACATGAGCCACTACTGCCCAGCTAGGTTAAGTTTTAGATATGTGTGTTTCAATCCAAATGACAACAGATTTTAGATATCTACTAACGGACCATTGGAGAGGAGAGAATCACCAAAGGAAGGGGAAATAAAATATAGCGTTATAGGTAAACAAATAGGAGACTTGAATACAAAGGTTAAATAGGCAGGGTTATTAAGAAGGCAGGGCAGAAGAGGTCATATGAAGGTAGATAACAAATATGACAGGTGTTTTGAAAAGGCACATGATAACCCACTACTGGAGAAATTTCCTAAAATATATAAATATATGAAAGGTACTTAAATGAAGTTACCACATGATGGGGGAGACAGTTCTCCAACTAGACATCTTATGCCACCAAGAAAAATCTCCAGTGCCAGGAATGAGTTATATCTTATTGAATTGTTGGTCAAACGGGTCTCATAATCTCTTCCAAACATCATTGGCTACTGACAAAGATATTGGTTGCTCTCCACAATCTGATGGCAAGACCATATTGCTGAGGATAACACTTATTTATGTCTTTGAACACAAAAAAATTGAGCTCACAAACAACTAGAAATTTCACTCCTATTAACTAGTGTTCATGGTAGTGGAAGGAACTATGCATACTATCCTGAAGAAAGGTGGTCATAAATATTACCCAGGGACAAACAATAGAAACCTGTATAAAAGATGCATTGGTGCAATAGTTACACAAATGTTATGGAAGTAACTAACCACTTTCTGAATAGATTTTAACATTCAGTCCATGAGAAAGGACCCATACCAGGTACCATTGAAGTTTCAAGAGTCTGAGACTAGAAAGGTGATAGGCCGTGGGAAAATCTCCTACTATTATACTGCTAAAAGAACACAGTATTGAAATTACTCCAAATGACATATTGCTATACCCATTAACCAATACCTTTCTCAACTAACAGCAGAAGAACTTCTTGCAGTAAATAGGTACTGACACAGAGGCACACAACTGGACAATGTTCAGAGAGTGAGAGACTTTGGAACATGCAATCCGAAATGGGATCTCTTCATCAAACTCCCACATCCTCAAGTCTCAAGGATCTATGCCAAAGATACAACTGAAAGATTATGTATCCAGGTAGTGGATGACTACAGGGAAACAGTCTTCCAGATACAATAGGACTAATAAAAAATGAACTCACAGAGACTATGATAGCATACACAAGACCTGTACAGTTGCAAGCCAGACAAAGTCCCAGCCTTGAGAATTTTTGAGAGAGAGAGAGAGAGAGAATGAGAAAGACAAAGACAAAGACAAAGACAAAGACAAAGACAAAGACAAAGACAAAGAAAGAAAAAAAGGTGCATAGAGAGGAGTTGGTGGAGTAAAGAATATTATATGAAACATTTATATAATAATAAGATAAAAATAGGATATTTGTCTATTGATTCCTTTTTCAAAAATATGAGAAAATGCCATTGCTTCACAGTTTTAAAATTCTACTTGATGCTCAGCTTAACACAGGATAAATGCGTTCACCCTGTGTTTTCTATCCATTATGGAAGAGCACATCTTGAAATCTTTGGAAATCTTCACCATGTACTCAGAATGAGGATACAAATCTCTCTAGTGTCACCAAAATAGTTTGATCTTGCAGACAATATTTTGTGAACTGATAGAGTAAAAAAGGTCAAATTTTCTTACATAAAATGCTGGGCTTTCAGAGACAGCATGAAGAGTTAGAGTCCAGCATAGCACACCTGAAGGGACTTGGAGGACTAGTCCTGAAAAAGCTGAGCTCACAGGCATCTGTATAGCATATACTCTGCCTTCTATTATTCATTTCCTTCTTGATTTAAAGCAAGAGCAGTTCAGGAACCAGTTTTCTAAGAGTGTAGAGACTGAGTAAAATATGCAAGTTATTTTTTCTTTCCACTTAAGCAAAAAGTATAATAATAATAATAATAATAATAATAATAATAATAAAACAAAAAACAAAAAACCCATAATGTTGAGATAACTTTACAGCAAGATTGCCAATCATTCTTGGTAAGTTTAGAATACTAATTGTACTATTTAAGTGGAAAGGAGTTCACAATTTAATTAAAACATATTGAGCATTTCAAAAGAACCAAGGTTACCAAGGATTGACTTTCTGTTCACATGTTAACAACCTTTAAGAACAGAAAGGTTTGGGGACAAGCAGGATTCAATGTAAATTTGATGGGCACACTTGTTTTTACTGTGTGGTGTAAAAATATTTAAATTATCTCATTATGCAAAACACAGTAAATGAATAAGCCTAATATGTCACATTTTTTCACATACCTTTAAGTTGAATACAATTAGGAGACACTAGTGTTCTCCAAGAGTATCTATTTGGCATCTACACAGCTTAATAGAAAGGCTGCAGAATCTAGTGACAAATAGCTTTGTCATCGATTTTCCACATAAATCAAAGTGCATGCTATTTCTCTGCAATCAGATTTAGAGAAGAGAAATGTGCCACTAACATTTTATGTTAACTGAAATAGAATACAAGTAACAATCTCTGAAGCTCAAAAGATGCTTTTGCTATGTAGAAATTGCCTTGCATTCACAGACTCCAGTGCCCTGATCTACATTGCATTGTGTTTCTCGTTAATCACATGAAAGCTCCATGAACCTGAAAAGTGGAAAGGTTAGAATTTGAGTACACTTTGGAACATGAATCTCTGTGAGAACTGAGGAATGGATGGCTCTAAGTAAGAATGTGCAACAAACGACTATACAGAAGATTTTCAAGGAGAATTTCACATGACTAGCTCTCTCAGAGAATATTCAAGTGATAATATCTGTATTGTTCCCAACTATATTTTAAGAACTCAGAATAATAACTAGCAAATGATACATTCTTAATAAACATGTATGAAATACACAGAAGCCCAATTAACACTTTTCATGTGTGTGATACTTAGAATAAAACCTATGATTTCATTCATGTGCCTCAAGTACTCTACACTGAGCTGCATCTTTACTCCCCTTCTCACTTTTTATTTATTTACTTTTGAGACAGGGTCTTGCTGTGTAGTTCTGACTTGCCTGGAACTCATTATGTAGATCAAGCTGTTCTGAATGCAAGGAGATCTGACTACTTCTACTTTCAGAGTCCTAGTATAAGTGCATTTACCGTCGTGCCCAGTTTAATATTTTCAGAATATATATTTTGATTTCCCAGTTTCTCCAAGACCCAAAATTCATGTTTTCTTCTCTCTTAAAATTAAAACAAATAAAAAAGTGTACACACACACACACACACACACACACACACACACACACACACACACCAAAAACATTGTAGTCCATTTGTGTTGGCCATCTACTTCTAAGTATGAGACCTGCCCTGGAGTATGGCTAATATAACAAGTATCACTCATTGAAGAAAACTTATTTTCCCTCTCCTTGCACCTATTAATTATAAACAACTTATTGGTTAGGGGTGAGGCTTTGTGCCCAATTTCAAGGGACCTACACATAGATAATGTGCTGAAATAAGAGACGTTGGAGCTCTCAGCCCTAAATGAGCGGTCTTTATAATATCCCTCCCCTCAAGGCTCAATATCTATAGAAAGACTACAAGAGCTAGAGGTGGAGGATGACAGAGTTTATCGGATACAAAAGGACTGATAAACATTTGAACTCACAGAGACTGTGGCAGCATGCCCAAGACCTGCACAAGTTTCACTTCTCAATTTTTATTCTGAGGTAATATGATTCAGTTGTCGAGGCTTCTTTCATTCAATATACTCTCTACTCCAAGGTGGCCTTGAACTAGTGATCTTTCTGCCTTAGTCTACTGAGTAGTATACGGGGTTATAAGCATGCACCATCACATCCAACTTTTGAATTTACATGGATGAGGTGTGTTTATTTCAGAACGTAGAGCTACAGAATACGGTTGTCCGCTCTATTTTCACTCTTCAAGAACTCTACCTATTGCCCAATCACTGATTCCAAGTGTCCTTATTCAGTTATCCTCACACTTTACCATTTACCAAATCACTCATGAATCTTGTTACAAAGAACACCTTAATAAAGAGGGTCTTGTATGTGGCCTCAGACCTCGCAGTTCCAAAGAGCTGCAGATGAGCTAATGATCTAATACCATTGAACTAAGAATCATTCTTTGAGTAGCTGTGGCTTGTAAGTATCAGAACGATATGAAATGCAAAATTACATAATTAAAACGGCATATCCCATAACGAATACGTGACCACAAACACTATGCACAGCATGATTTTGTTTTGCACAGTTCTGGTTCTCACTTACACTGTTACCTCATTTCAGGACAAACTGAAACATGCCACTTCTCATATTATGAGAATGACTGTCACAGGAGATGTTTTATTCCCAGAACTAGTTGCACACCCTGCTGCCTTTTAAAATTAAGTTTACTTTTTTGATATTCCCAACTTATTTCCTATGATCTTTCCTATGGATTAAAAACAAATATGCAGACACTTAAATGTTTCGCTGGCAAGTTCTTCTCTAGTTAAGATTAGGGAAGACATGACTTCAGCCCATGGGAGAGAAGACCCCACACCTTGCCTGGGTTGTACACTAAAGCCTACCCTTTTGGCAGGGGCATAGGTGACCTGGCCCTGAGGGCATGAGAGCAGGAGAGCTGACCCTTCCCCCTTCTGCCATGTGGTGGCATGGGTGAGAGAAAGATACACCCCACCATCCACCACCCATTCCCACCTGCAGCAGGCAGAAAAGCTGGCCTTTGTGGGCACAAGAGCAGGAGAACTGGCCCTGTACCTCACCAACTACAGCACCAGGGAGAGCATGCCATGCTCCTTGCCTGGGTAGCACACTAGACTGATTCTGGTAGTATAGATAACTGTGAGCTGTCCCCAGAGAGTGTGAGAACAAGAGAACTGGCCGTATTCCTTGTTGCTTGCTGCAGAGGGTGAGGTAGATGAGGCAATGCTGAAGAGCTTGCCCTGGTGAGCTGACCAACCCAGCTACCACCTAGGCCCAGAACCAGGGCTATGAATTGACCCACCCCAACATCCACTTCACCTATGACGTGCTGGAGCATGTGAAAGGGCTAGACCTACAGATCCAAAGCTGCAGGATCTCAATGACACAAGGGAACAACAGGATATCCAAGAGAAGTCTTAGTGAGTACCCAGTATAGCAGGAGCCAGAGGTCTCAAACCAATGACTCATTGCAATAATGTAAGGACTAAAGAGTATACACTGTGTACATTGTGTCACACTATAGCTTCTTTTTTGTGTATGTTAGTTTTTGTTTGTTTGGCATGTTTGGTTTTTTGGTTTTCTTTTAAAGTTTTAAATTTTATTTTATGGGGGAGTTGCAAGGGCAGAGGGCAGATGTGAAGGGATGGGGAGATGAGTGGCATCAGGATGCGTGATGTGAAATCCACAAAGAATCAATAAAAAGTCTAAACAAGAAAAAAAAGATTAGAGTGGACAATGCAGAAGCATCCATTTCAATATTCTCTAGATTCACTCACCTTTCCAATAATTTAAATAGTTCACTATTGCTAAAATAATGCAAAAAGAGGCTATTTATTATTGTTGTTATTGTGATAGTAAGTTTAGAGAATGCTGACAACATGTGTAGATAGAGATTGTAGAATTATGTTAGATAAAGTCATCACTATGTAGCAAACTTCTTGAGTTTACTTTCTTCTAGACCTGTTCTACCTGTACTACATGAATTTAAGCTGCTTAATATGCATATTGTCTAGTGAAAGGTACTTTAACTAATAATTCTCCATTTGACAGAAGATAAAATGAAAGCTCAGCCTTAGCTTAGGCTTTTTCCTAACTGGTTCTTATAACTTAAGTTAACTCATATTTTCAATCTACATTCTTCCATGTGCATGTTACCTCATCTCCATTCTGCTCATCCTGCTTCCTCTCCATCTGGCTTGTGACTCCTCCTTTCTTCTTCCCAGAGATCTCTGTCCCTGGAAGTCCCACTAACCTCTTCCTGCCCAGCTAATGGCCATTCAGCTCTTTATTAAACTAGTCACAGTGATACATCTTTACACAGCGTAAAGGAATATTTCACAACATTCTTTTCTAAGTTAAAAATAGGTTCAAATTTTCAAAACTTAAAATATTATGCTCATTCAATTTTCAGTTAACTCCAAAAGTCAGACTTTACCAGCAACTTATAGGTCACAAACAGAAGCTAAACAAATAGTTAAAGTAGGCAAAGAAAATGCTGATGAAATGGGGCATGGTCTTCCATCTCTAGGACAGCATCTGGGGTTCATGCTATTTTTCAGTGTGCACACATTACACAAGAATAAGATAATCTGGTGCAGTTATTATTCACCTACTCTTTGTAGCACTCTGGAATCTCAGAAATGTATTTCCTAATACTCATTGGGAATCTCCATCCACCTGTTTGAAATGTGAAGAGAACCCCATCAAAATCCCCACAAATTTCTTCCCTAGGTATGCAGTACTATGTTGGCTAATGATATTTCTCTCTTCTCATTAATTAATTAATTAATGTTCCTTCTAATTAGGAACATCTGAGACATTTCAACATTGTCTTCTTTCTTTCTATAGTACATCAAGCTATACGTTAACCAATGTGTACTGTGCCTCAGGTGTACCTAGGTTAGCATGCATCAGTTCAATGTTTTCATCCCTGGATTTGCCTCCTAATGTATGGCCTTCCCTTCTCCATATAATCTTTGATAGCACCATTAAGCCTGTTTTAATAAAACACATACTTCCATGTAATTTACTAGTTAAAATTCTTTTGCTTCTAGATTGAAAACACAATAGTTAATGAATATACAAAACCATTTCTAGTTTAACACTAGGCTATTTCTGAACACAGCCTCAACTATTTCTTTCTCAAGATGCTGTATATACAGTTTTGTTCTGCCCAGAACAATCTTGTTCATGTTTTTTTGTTTGACAGATTTTATTCATAC
Source organism: Peromyscus nudipes (assembly GCA_902168325.1). Lineage (NCBI taxonomy): Eukaryota > Metazoa > Chordata > Mammalia > Rodentia > Cricetidae > Peromyscus > Peromyscus nudipes. The sequence goes on from CABHPH010127577.1 coordinate 16,862, forward strand.
TTAATGGTACTTTCTTATACAAGCAATACTTTCTGTGTCCCCACAAAGAATAGAGTATATAACCGTTTATATATCAAATACATTTCTGTGAGTCAATCCTGGCTGGGAGATTCTAGTAAGTGAGGAATCTTCTCATAGCTTAGGGCACACAAAAAGAATTCAGTAAACACTTGCCAAATAAATAAATGAGAACAATCAATGTTTCTTAACCAATACTTTATGTTAAAAGTCATCAGAAGCTTGGAGTTGGGCCTCCCTGACATTTCAGTGCTGAGGAGATGAAAGTAGAAGGCTCAGAAGTTTGAAAACAGTCTGGGGTACAGTGTAAAATCTTGTCTCAAAACATCCATTGTATAAGTTTTAAGGCTTAAGGAACAGTTAAACACATAAGTAATAATGTTTACAATTCTGACTACATTTTATCTTACTACAGTTTGAAATGATTTCCTCATTCTGGTTGGAAAATTTTGTATGTGTAGCAAGATAACAAACAGTAAGAGTGAGATGTATTAATGTTTTGACAAGAGCCACACATATCCTCTATTCTATTTCCATGGTCATGCATACTCAGAGAGGAGATAGTAAACACGAAGAATGGAGTAGACTGTTGACTGCTAAGAAAAAGGAATAACCATTTATGTAGTGATCAGCATAGATTTTGTTATCAGAGATATGCTAGAAAGAAAGAAGAAAAAGGACCACTGCTGCAGTGTTCTGGTGGATGAAGGAGGCTCACCTTTGGTGAAATGCACTGGACTGATTCTAACACAAGACACTCTGATTTTGCTTGCTTTGTTATGTGTAATACATGTGTTTCCTGCATCATGCTATGATATCTTTATGGAAACAAATAGAAAGTAAAACGTTAGGAAATAGTTATTTTTACCACACTCTCATAAAATGTTACACACACTGTTTGGAAGCTCAAAGGTGAGAGTTATCTTCTTTTTTTCACCTCTAGGTGGGGCTGCTGCACCAGCTTGCCACTTGTACAAGTCTAACTAGGGAGCTCATGTCATTGTCCCCAGTAAAGCTAGGAACAGTGGAAAGATCACTGACTACAGGAAATAAAGCAAAACAAAAAGAAACCAAAAAAACCCTCAATATTTGTATTTAAGCATCTATAAAGATGCAAAGTAGAGAGCTGTGAGTAGAATAGTAGGTGCCTGTGGTTTATAGTAGAATGGCAGGTACCTGTGGTTTATATCAATAGTGCTTGATGTACAAAATTCTTGCATTTTATAATTTTAAAAAAATTTTACAGATAGAATAATGGAAAACTAAAGAAAACCCAAAAGTACAGTAAGCTTTGCAATAAGTCTTCATGCATAGTGCCATAAGGTCATTCACATGTAGCCAGTCCTATTCATATATGCTGATGCTGTGCAAATGAATATTCCAGATACTCATAATTGTTCTTGGCAAAACTGAATTGACGAAAAAAACTTAGTGATCAATGAACTTGAAAAAATGAGTCTCAAGGTATACTACAACCTGTGAAGGGAGGGCTGCGTGGTAGTTGTTTGTAGAAACAAAGACAGCTGATTCTTCACCGGATTGTCACTTGACCCGGGTGCTAAAGAAAGTGGTTGGTATCCATTTGGACATAAGCTATTAAAATTTGTGCTTTTATATACGAGTATTTTACTAGTATATAAAAAAAA
>CABHPH010127578.1:0-11454 GCA_902168325.1 Peromyscus nudipes
CTCCTGGGTAGGCAGCTGCTGGTGTGACCTCAGGGTGTACCGCGGTGCTAGCAGACCTTGGCTTATCTCCCTTAGAAACAAGTGTGGGCTTGTGTCTGTACATACATCATTTCACAATCCTGAACGACTGCTGGGCCTTGCATGTCCCTTTCTAGCTCAGAGGGGAAGAGGAGCTAAGAGTGGTGTTTTCTACCTTCCCTGGGACAGCAAAAAACCTCACCTGGAGACCCTCCTCCCCTCTCCCCTCTGTCTTTCCTCCCATTCATTAGAACTGGGTCACGTGTCCTCCAGGGCACCTGTTATGGGAGGAGAGCGCTGCAGCCTTGTGGTTTGGTATTGGGCTGGGGCTCTGTTCTCGGAATCCAGGGATACATGCTGCTGTAATGGCTATGCTCTGTCCAGCTTCCAGGTGCTATTAGCTAACCTTGGGTGATTCTGGTGCCCCTAAGCAGAGTTCTGTCAGGAATTGGAGGGGCTGGTGTGTGACATTTAATTGTACCTTTTAATCCACTAGTCCATAAAATGTAATGCTACAGGATCCCCATGAACTCAGCCATGGTTTAAAGGTAATTTTTGTTACTTTTTAAACTTGTCTAAATCCAGTAGAAAGACAAGTCCACTGGAGCCCAGAAGGCCCGTGTGAGCTGCTGCGTGAGAGACCTGACATTCACGGCCCGTGGCTGTGCTTTAGCACAGACACCCGAGGCTGCAGACCATGGCTGTGGCTTGCCCACTCAGTACAAGAGGGATGGGATTGCGCCTCGTTCCTGGACCCCTGACCGTGGGGCCTGTGTTCTTGGTCTGTGTACGATGTGGCCAGGCTGAGCTGGTGGTGACAGGCTTCGTAGCTGTGGCCCCTCTATAGCTGTTCTCGCTCCTTTTCAGAGTATCTGGGATCTCTTTCCTGGTTGTGCTTCTTATGAACTGTGGATTCAGTTTGTTCCAAGGTGGTAGGGGAGCTTTGGCTATTGTAATTAGCTTTCAGTAATATTTATAAACAGCTTATGTATGGAAATGGCTTATGGTGTGCCTAAGCGACCTGAGACCACACCCACTTCACCATGGTTATGTGGGTCAGCAGTTTCATCTGGGCTTAAGTAGGTGCTTCTGGCCACCTGGAATTGTTCCTGTTCACTGACAGTTACCCCAGGGTCTGGTAACCTGGGCCGGGTTGGGCTCATCATCCAGTAACCTGACCGAAGCATCCCCATTTAACGGCCAAAGGTCATAGCAGGCTGCAGGCTCTCTGAAGGCAATCCTGGGAGTTGTAAATGCCATTGCTATCCAAGCAGCCAACCTAGGTCCTGGGGCAGGGTTCAGCCCACATCTGAGAAGCAGCATTGTGGACTAAGAGCATGCTCAGAGAGGTCCCCTGCATCCTGTTGCATGGGGCCTCACTCAGCTGGATTTTCCGTTGCTCAACACATTTCACCTACAGCCCTGCAAACCGTGTGGGTGCATTGTCCACAGCTGTGTCCTCCAGCCTGGACACATGAGGGGCTGGTGTGTCTTCGTCTGCCTGACCACCAAGCACTTGTGAGCCCACACTCCACTTGCTATAGAGAAAACATCTGGGGGGTTCTAGCTCCCTACTTTCTGCCTGCCCAAAAGGCACTATGGCCACAGGGCCGTGCTTGGGAGACAGCAGAGCTGCTGGCCTTGGTAGAGCTCCCAGCAGCCAACTACACGGCACTAACCAGGCTGAGCAAAGCTACCAGGACCCAGAGCTGCCAGAATCATACAACGCCCCCACCATCTTGGATTCTGTCCTGCGCTTCCTCTGCTCAGCACCCCTGTCCTCTTGCTGAGTGTGACAGTGCCGGCCAGGTGGAGCAAGTAGTGCTCGCGGCACCTCCCGCTTCACCACACTTAGACACATTTTCCCTCAGAGGCTGGTGAAAATGGACGGCCTGGAAGGACTCACGCTTTATCTCCCACCATGCTGAAAGACCAGATGGTCTGCTGGTGGATTTACCTAAGGACTGCAGTTTGTCCTTTGGATTGTGTTTAATTCATATCCATTCTGGTTAAACACCTTGAGGAACAGGGTCTGTCCTTGTGGTGAGGTACGGGCCTGCCCCCAGAGACACCCCGCACGTCACAGTGCAGCCATCTTAGTCAACTGTCACCAGCACTCGGTCTGCCCCATGTCCCTTCCAACCCCCTCTCACCAGTGCTTATGCGACCTGTGGCCAGGCAGCCACTGTTACACCCAGTTGTGTGAGGAGGTGAGGGTAGTGAGGGCTCAGGGTCCCGCCCTGAGCGTGCCCTGCTTTTCCATACCTGTTTGGCTGCTCAGAAGGGGTTGGGCTTTAGATTTTTGTTCTTGGTGGTATGAACAGTGAGTGTTACACCTGAATTAAGACAATTTGAGGTTCTATCCAGTCTCTGCTGCCGCATGCCCCCTTACTCAATTCTGTTAGGAATTCTCCTCTAGCGCCTGCTGATTCCAGAGCAGCTGAGTTCGCCACACACAGCACGGGATGGGGAGGGTGTACGGGGGTATCCGCCCTTGGCCCAGCCCTTCCCTCACCACACACAGTACAGGATGGGGAGGGTGTACGGGGGGGGGGTACCCTTGGCCCAGCCCTTCCCTCACCACACACAGCACGGGATGGGGAGGGTGTAGGGGGGTACCCGCCCTTGGCCCAGCCCTCCCACAGCCTGCTGTCCTGCTGCACATCTAGGCCTGGGTTGGGGGAGGGCAGTGGTGATGGGCAAAGAATGTGAGTGAACGGGACAAGACGGGGAGAGGAAGAAGGGGAGGGCTGTGTCAGTCTTGTGAATTGGAATTTGATCACTGAGACCCACATGCAAACGTCTTATCTTGTGACTGAGCCTCCTGTCTTGAGCATCACAAGTAACTCCTTTTCCATATTTCAGTGTCTTCCCTTTGCCAACCCATCTGCTGAGTGCCAGCCTCACTCTCTGAAAGACTGTTACCCTTCAGCCGAGCAGTGTGTGTGTGTGCGTGTGCGTGTGCGTGTGCATGTGCGTGTGTGTGATCTCCAGAGAGACAGTGCTCTGACAGATAGAGGGCATTCTGGGAAGGGATCCCTAGGGAAGCAGGGCAAAGGGACCAAGGATGATGGAGAGGCTCCCAGGGAGTGGCAGGATGGGACTGACTGTGACCAGGAAGTTGACTGTGGGAAGGGACCTGCGGGTTTCCCAGCTCTCAGGTCGGGGAGCCAAGAAGCCTGTGTATTTGTGAGAAGCATGTGAGTGCACAGGCTTTGGGCTGCGCTGTGGGATTTAGGGGCTCAGAACTCTGGAGAGAAGACCCATCGTTTGGTTTCGTTGCTGGCAGAGCTGGTGCCTCTGGGCCTGGCTTGTGTTTTCGTTCTTCCACCGAGCACATGGGCAATCAGTTCAGAAACAGCAGCCTTCATCATCTTGTGAACCCCATCTGCAAGTGCCGTCACACTCTGAGGTCCTAGGGGTTTACCACTGGGGGTGACTCAGTTTATTTCTAGCAAGGAGGTACCTTGCTAGAGCAGAGCATCAGGGAAGGTCCTCCTTGTGTGTGGTGGGCTGGTTCAGTGTCCTGCTGATGCCCTGAGCTCCAGATATCTCAGGCAAAGACCAAGGGCTCTCTAGGTTACAGTTAACTGAGGAAGGGTTCCACTTCTCGGTGACTGGTATATATGGAAAGAGAGTCTGGTTCAAGGTACCAGCCCTCCCCCCAGGGGGACCACCCTGTCCTCCAGCTGTTGGGCATTTAGTCTTCAGAAACATGTCAAAGCCTCTAGTCACATCCAATCTTCAAAGATCACATGGAGGTCATAAGTCACACCACTGCCCAGAGATCATAACGGGTACCAGATGCCAGGGCAGGAATCATGAAGTTGAGAGGGGCGGGGAGAAAGAGGCTGACAGTGTCATCCTACTGCAGGATGACAGGGCAGATTCACAGATGGCACAGCTCATGGTCAGGGTCAGCCCACTCTCAGGCAGCCCCTGGAGGGATTATGGTGATTAGTTGACACCATGCTCTTAAGCCAAGAATGTCTAATGGCATCACTTCCCTGGTGGTAGAACATTAGGTTAGCCTTCTGTAAGTGAGCTGCCTGTCAGCCCTGTGGAATTGTCTTGGCCAAAAGTGTTGAACCTAAAGTGACCATGAGGAAGTATTCCCTTCAGATGGCTTTGGAGACCTCAGAGCTCTCAGGATCAGGATCATGGTGAAAAAGAAAGATATAGCCCTGAGAAATGCTGTGAGGTGTCCCCAGGATGCAGATGGCTGTCCTGTGCTTCTGCTAGTGAGAAGTGCTGTGAGGTGTCCCCAGGGTGCAGATGGCTGTCCTGGGCTGCTGTCAGAGAGTTCACGCTTGCGCTGGGATCACGGCTTTGCAAGTAGGTGACCCCAGCTCACAGGACGGTTCAAGTGTGGAGTTCTGAGATGCCTCACCTCTGAGCCTGTGTGCCAGAAGTGTCCAGATGAGGCTGAAATAGTTCACAGTTTTGCTGGGACAGTAGGTCACAGTAATCAATAAAAAGCTCTCAAGCACAATTTCAAGCCAAAGAGACTCTTGGTGTGCCACGTGGTGACACAATCCTGCAGCAAAAACAGGGGAAAGACATAGCCAGGGAGCAAGCAGAGGAGTGTCTGCATAGGAAGGTTGGGGAACAGGCACGGGAACACAGACTTCTAGGATGGTCAGTGTCTACGGCTGCATTGAGAAGATTAAAACTCTACTTTAAAAAGTCCTATTTTATAACATGCCAGAGTCTACACACTCTGTATACTTAAACTTGAGTTTGAAATGGAGATTTTAACTTGAAATGGTCTGAGGATGCATAACTTTTTTTTTAATCTTTTTTTTCCTAATTTTTTTTTCATTTTATTTTTTATTTTTTGTGTATGGGTATTTTGCCTTAATGTATGTCTGGGCACTATTGGATACCCTGGGACTAGAGTAAACCACCGCGTGGACGCTAAGAATTAAATCCAGGTCCCTTGGAAGAGCAGCAGGTACTCCTAGCCAATGAGCCATCTCTCAAGCCTTCTTTTTACTTTTTGTTTTTACCTAGAGTCTCATTAACATAAAAGTAACCAGGCTCAGCTTGCAATTAACCAAGTTACTTGCAATTCTCCTGCCTCAACCTACCAAGCAAGCTGGAATGATGGGCCTCTGCCATCAGACCGTTGAAAATCTTTTCTTTTTTTTGTGACAGGATCTTAGTGTAACTCTGGCTAGCCTTGAATTCTCAATGGAGACCAGGTCTGCCACTGCCTCCCAGGCAATCCTAGAAGATTAAATGTGTATGCCACCATGCCCCCAAAAAGAAGTTTTGGAAAAATCATTATGATTAAAAAGTGTAAAACTCAGTGGGGGGGGGGGGTGCATACCTTTAATCCCAGCACTTGGAAGACAGAGGCAGGTGGAGGATGCATAACTTTTTAAAACTTGCTTTGTGTTGGGCATGGTGGTGCATGCCTTAAGCTCTAACACTGGAAGCAAAGGCAGGCAGATCTCTATGAGTTCTAGGCTAGCCAAGGCTACATAGTGAGCCCATGTCTTTAAAACAAACAAACAAACAAACAAACAAAAACTTGTTTTGAAGGCACCTGGGCCAACACTCTGCTCACTGAGTCCAGGCTCTTCCCCACACTTAGCTGCTCTGATGGACCAGAAACTTTGCAGCCAAGAGCAGAGCAGAACAGGATATGGCATGAAGGTTGAATGGCATTCTTGTATACAGCACTGAAGTAAAAAGAGCAGGACGGAAGCAGTCCTGGGATGGGGGGTGGGCAGCATTGAGAAAGCATTCCCTGTGTCTATCATTGGGGTGTTTAGGGAGTAGAGAATGATAATTGAGGTTAGTGGTCTACCACAAAGACATATGTCAGATGGCCTGTGGGACAGTGTGGTGGATAGTTCCGTGTGGGTAACCAGGCAGGTAGGTAGATGTCTTGGGTGAGATGAAGTAGAACAGTGGTCCCGGGGCCTGAGCTGAGCTCCAGGCTAGCATTTGGCTAAGTCCATCTGCCCCTGTCAGGTTTTGTTAGATCCAGGGACATTGACCTTGAAGCTGGATCAGGAACCCCTGTTACACTGGAGACAAGGTTTTGCTTTTGTTTCCACAGAAGAAAAGCTATGGATACTATCAAAATTGATAAAGGTTCAATTTGAACAACAATGAAATCTCTTCATGCTGGCCACTGTGTGACCCTGACCAGGCCACTCAGCCTTCCCGTGCTTGAGGTTGTTCACCTGTTACACACAGTCCTAACAGCATCGACTCTATGGGTCTCGTGACTTGACAAACTGTGACCAGACATTCGTTATGGGCCCTGGAGCACAGCTGTGTTGAATGTCCCTCTTGTCCCCATTCTGTTTTGTCCTTTCAGACAGTGCGCTCCTCTTCTACCTCTGGATTAACAAATTACAGAACCAGTGACTTAGCCAAGTGGTTTGGGATGATGCTCTTGCAATCACAGTTAAGCTGCCACAGGCTTTGGTCACCTGGAGATCTGGCTGGAGCTGAGGCTCCCGACACAGCATGAGGTCTAGTTTCTATCATAAACATGACACCTGCTAAGTATATGTCCTTAGGACATGGTAGCTGGCCACCCTGCTAATAGTCCAGCCTCAGAAAGCCATCGTGTACATATGTGTGTGTGTGTGGTGGTAGTGTGTGATGTTTGTGTGAGATGCACATAGGCATGATGCTTGTTCCTCGGCTTTTCAAAGGGAGCCTCTCTCTGAGCCAGGCACAGGGCATCTCCTATCCAGGGCCCTGAATGAGGACAGTGCTGTCCAGGCTACAGTCTATGCCTAGTCCCTGCATACTCTGACCTCTGCATCCTGTGCTTGCAGGACGGCTGTTCTCAGTGAAGGACCGTGCGCCCGCCCCTGAGCAGCGACCATGGGCCTGCTTGCCTACCTGAAGACCCAGTTCGTGGTGCACCTGCTCATTGGCTTCGTCTTTGTGGTGAGCGGGTTGGTTATCAACTTCACCCAGCTGTGCACACTGGCCCTCTGGCCCATCAGCAAGCAGCTATACCGCCGCATCAACTGCCGCCTGGCCTATTCCCTCTGGAGCCGTAAGTGTCTCTGCCCATTCGGGATTTGTGCAAGGGTTCCTCTCCAGGGGGAAAGGGAAGCTTCTCCTGTCAGGGTTCTCAAGGGGCCACACCTGACACTCCATCCCAGAATAGAGCTAGGTGAAGCTCAAGCCTCTCTGAGGTCACACCCTTCCAGGAGCCCTGTGAACAGGTGTCCAGAGTAACTTTACTAGCCTCCACCACATGATATTTCCATAGCAGGCTGTGTGACTCACGGGGAAGGAGACTTTATAGGGTACAACACAGCACTGTGGGTGCTTTCAAACCAGCAAAAGCAAGGAGAAAGAGGTCCAGTGACTGAGACCCAGCCTCCAGCACACAGTGTCTGTCCCATGGCCCTCTGCCTATTCACAACACAGTACACAGTAAAAAGCAAGGGTGCCCCTCAGTCACGAGTGTGTGGGTGATGCATGAGAGCACATCTGTATGAGAAACCTGGGCACACAGCCACTTAATCCCACCCTGTGCACCATGGGAGTGGCACTGGCCTCGATGTGGCTACCTGTAGTTTACATGATGCCAATTTGACTCAGTTGCTCCACAGAGTAAGACTATGACTTTGAGAGTTCTGTAGATGTCCATTCCCCACAGGCATCCTCATCTCGTCCTGTTTATATGGGCCCAAAGCTAATCAGGTAGTCTTGTAGAGGCTTGTCCTGCCCATATCCCTCCACAGGCTGCCCACACAGACACCAAGAAAGTGAGTGGCCTTTCTGTACCAGAGAACTCTCTTCCAAATGCACTTCTAAGTTAAAAAAATTAAAAAAAGAACGGGTACACAAAAAAGTATACAACATGCTACTGTTTATGCCTGGTGGTCACAGCAGGGGCATGGATAGCAGGGACAGAGGCAGAAAGGGACAACAATACCCTAGGGAGTGAGCACAGGACGGTTCATATTGTGTGTCACAGCCACAGGTGAAGGGATGTGGCATCTCACAGGGAAGTGCGCCTTTATCCTCACCTTTACCCCCTCCCTACTCAGAAGCCAGCGACAATAGTCTGCCTGACTCCCCTCCTCAGTCTGACTCAAAAGGTGACCGCTGTTGTGCAAAGGGCAAACTAGACCTCCCACATCTACAACCTAACACCGAGTTATGCATATGACTCGGCGACAACACCACACAGATGTTGGCACATAAACACTACGTTTGAGCCTCCCTCACCTGGCAGTACTCCGAAGCCAGAGCAGCGCGTACACCAAGTCCTTCAAGAAAAGGAAACAAATGGCCTCTCACAAACATGGGAAGCATGCTAGAAAGTCAGATGTGTCCCTGTGAGACTCCCTGACTGCAACCCCTGGGAAGGGCAGGGAAGCCAGTTAGCAGGGCCCTGGCCTCAGCAGAGATGGAGGGTACATGGCAGTCGAAGAGCATGGCCTTGGGGACTCTGGGTGATCATGCCTCAGCACTTCATTCTGTGTTGTGACTAGGTGGTAACCTGTGCTGGACTGGAGGATGGTGACTGTCACCACTCTCTAGCAGCAGAGCCTCCCCTGTGTGTGTTTTTGTATGGACATGTGTGGCTCTCAGGCACACGCATGGGATGCTCTTCTGGCCACGTGCTGATGTGTTTGGAAAACATTAAGCACCCCACCTCTGCCATGTTCTAAAGCAGCTACACCACTTGGCACCCCTCTGGGACTATGTGAGAGCTCCTGTGTCCCCAAGGCCTCACTCTGCTTGTGGACTCTGTGTTTGAGGAAGGCAGTGTTCCCTAACTCCATGCCAAGGGGGCAATTCTTTGCAGGGGACTCTGGGGTTCTCTCATAGAGCAGTGGCCAGAGCCAGAAGTATGGAGCTTCCTGTGACTCCCCTACATGTGGTAATTACATCCTGGTCCACCCTCCTCAGGTGCCTGGCCATGATGGGTGTGACTCCCGCTAGAGACCATGGGGTGCATGTGGGATCTGCCCTCTTGTACTTCCCACCAACTCATTTGTGCTCAAATTCTGTGCTGAACAAATACATGCAAAGCCCTTACCACGGAACGTTCTGGTTCTGATCTTCTTATGAAGGTGAACATGTGTTTCCCTTAAACCTTCCAGAGGAGACAGGCAGTGCCACAGTCCTGGTCCATCCTGACTCTGCCACTGGCCTATGAGTTGCAGGCAGGGGGAGGCTGAGTTCTGAGTTCTGGTGGCCTTCCTCATTCTTGCGGAGATGCTGAGGTCAGCCACTGAGTACCCTCCAAGCTCCTGGCCACAGTACCCCTTGGTGCCTTTGGGGGCCCTCCAACCTCCTGGGCAGCAGTAGATCTCATAGGAGCTCTTCCATAGGCCTGGGGTGGGCAAGACTGAACATGGACCACAGCTGACATCAGAGGAAGTTGTAGGCCAAAGAGTCCCCATGTCCACTCAGCGTTACTTTCCAGCTGTTAATTCCACAGCCTTGCAGGGCTCCTTCCTTCCTGTCACTGAGGACACAGCTCCCATCCTTTCACACAAGCAAGCCAGTGGTCATGTGACATGTCATGGTGCATAGTAGCCATCAAAGTGACCTGGTGGCTGTGCACTGAGGCAGTGGGATCCACTTAGGTCTACAGGGCCCTGCTTCTGCGGTTTGCCACCACCCAGATCCCATTAGACGACGTAGCTGTGATTTGGGAAAGCTTAAAATATGAGCTCTCATAACTCACTTCTGGAAGAAAGTTCCCCTTAGATGAAAATGGAAGTAGGTCTTCAGACTGCACTCCCACCAAGCTGTGGTGGCTCACACCTTTAATCCCAGCACTCGGGAGGCAGAGTCAGGCGGATCTCTGTGAGTTTGAGGCCAGCCTGGTCTACAGAGCGAGATCCAGGACAGGCACCAAAACTACACAGAGAAACCCTGTCTCAAAAAAAAAAAAAAGAAGAAGAAGAAGACTGCATTCCCAGAACCTGTGGAGACCTGGGGGTGGGGGGCACTGGGCAGGCATCTTGCAGTGCTGACCCCGCCCTCCCGCAGAGCTGGTCATGCTCCTGGAGTGGTGGTCCTGCACGGAGTGCACTCTCTTCACCGACCAGGCCACCGTGGACCACTTTGGGAAGGAGCACGCAGTTGTCATCCTTAACCACAACTTCGAGATCGACTTCCTTTGTGGGTGGACCATGTGTGAGCGGTTTGGCGTGCTGGGGGTGAGCGATGGGGCCAGGGAGGGTGAGTGATTGGGTCTGGGGGTGACTCACAGGGAGTTCAGGGAGGGTCTGGGTGAGTAATGGTGAAATGGAAACCCAGGAGGAGACCTCTGGGATCTGAAGTTCCCAACTCTAGAGGCCTGTCCCTTGGAGGTTTTTTGGCTTGTCCCCTTAACAGTGAGCAGTCTGGCAGATGGGGGGTGTCTTCTCTGTGTGGTACCCTCTGCAGTTTCCTGCCTATTCTTGGGACTAGCTGTGACTTCATTTCCTGTCACCTCCTTTCACCTTCCAGAGGATCCCACTCAAGACCAACTGAATAATTAATTGCAGTTAGCTGAGTGGCCTCAGAAGAATTTAAATTACACTAAGAGAGCCAGGGATTTCAGTGTGCCAAAGCCCCTAAACCATGGCAGGAAAATGGAGGTCAGGAAGGGACCTGGAACTGAGGTGCTATTCACCATGTCCTGGTACACCTGCCCTCCCCCCAAGATTTGGCTCTTGAATAGTTTCTGAGATGCCCCCCCCCATATGTGCTTCAGGGGTGATAATCCAAGGATCATACACTCATAAGCCAGGGTCCCATTTATAGCAAATGCTTTGAACCAGGAAAAGCAAGGCCCGAACCCCTGGGTTGGCTGTGGGGGCTTCTGGCCAGGTCCTCCCCACTTCTGACAGGTGCCACTGGCCTCCCTGCTCCCCACAGAGCTCCAAGGTGCTGGCTAAGAGGGAGCTGCTGTGCGTGCCTCTCATCGGCTGGACATGGTACTTCCTGGAGATCGTATTCTGCAAAAGAAAGTGGGAGGAAGACCGGGACATTGTCAAAGAGGGGCTGAAGCGCTTGGCGGACTACCCAGAGTACATGTGGGTGAGTGCGCTGCATGTCCATTGGATGGCAGTGGCTTGTGGATGTGACACAGTCCTCCTGTGTGCCACGGCCCAAGTTGTAAGCTGTAGAATCTCTGGCTGGGGAAATGGCTCAATTTCACTTGTGTAAGAAACTGAGTTTGAGCACCAGAACCCAAATAGAAAAGCCAGGATGTGGTGAGCATAGGAATAATCCCAGCACTGGGGAGGTGGAGACAAGTGGATCTCTGAGGCTCACTGGCCAGCCAGCCTAACATACTTGGCACACTCCAAGCCATTGAGAGACCCTGTCTCAAAAAACAAAGTGGACAGTGCTGAGAAACTATACCCAAGGTTGACCTCTAACCTACACACACACACACACACACACACACACACACACACACACACACACACACACACACCA
>CABHPH010127580.1:0-14987 GCA_902168325.1 Peromyscus nudipes
TAAGAATCAGCAATCCATAAAGATGCCATGCTTCCCACCACAGAAGGCTGAGGCACCATGGTCCACCTGGCCAGGATCCCAGGGAAAGGCACAGTGATCTTTGCCAGCCCCCGCCTGCATCTGTACCTGGGGTTCATGGTGATCTCACTCTGTATCTGTATTTGCCTCCTGTGGCTATTTTAGGTGAGGTCTGCCACAAGTCATACACTCAGTTCTCCAACCTGTGCCGGCACAAGCGGATGCATGCTGACTGCCGAACGCAGATCAAGTGCAAGGACTGTGGGCAGATGTTCAGCACTACCTCCTCCCTCAACAAGCACCGGCGCTTCTGTGAGGGCAAGAACCATTATACGCCGGGCAGCATCTTCACCCCAGGCCTGCCCTTGACCCCCAGCCCCATGATGGACAAGACAAAACCCTCCCCCACCCTCAACCATGGGGGTCTAGGCTTCACTGAGTACTTCCCCTCCAGACCTCATCCTGGGAGCCTACCCTTCTCAGCTGCCCCTCCAGCCTTCCCCACACTCACCCCAGGCTTCCCAGGGATCTTCCCTCCATCCTTGTACCCACGACCACCTCTGCTACCTCCCACGCCACTGCTCAAGAGCCCCCTGAACCATGCACAGGACGCCAAGCTCCCCAGCCCACTGGGAAACCCAGCCCTGCCCCTTGTCTCTGCGGTCAGCAACAGTAGCCAGGGTGCCACGGCGGCCACGGGGACCGAGGAGAAATTCGATGGCCGGTTGGAAGATGCATACGTGGAGAAGGTTAAAACCAGGAGCCCTGACATGTCGGATGGCAGTGACTTTGAAGACATCAACACCACAACAGGGACAGACTTGGACACCACCACAGGCACAGGCTCAGACCTGGATAGTGATGTGGACAGTGACCGAGACAAGGGCAAGGACAAAGCCAAGCCGGCTGAAAGCAAACCTGAGTTTGGGGGTGAATCGGTGCCCCCAGGGGCCATAAACAGTGTGGCTGAGGTGCCAGCCTTCTACTCACAACATTCATTCTTCCCACCACCCGAGGAACAACTGCTGACGGCCTCGGGAGCTGCCGGTGACTCCATTAAGGCCATCGCATCCATCGCTGAGAAGTACTTCGGTCCTGGCTTCATGAGCATGCAGGAGAAGAAGCTGGGCTCGCTACCCTACCACTCTGTGTTCCCCTTCCAGTTTCTGCCCAACTTCCCCCACTCTCTCTACCCCTTCACGGACCGAGCCCTCGCCCATAACTTGCTGGTCAAGGCTGAGCCAAAGTCACCCCGGGATGCTCTCAAGGTGGGCGGCCCCAGTGTAGAGTGCCCCTTCGACCTCACCACCAAACCAAAAGAGGCCAAACCTGCCCTGCTCAGACCCAAGGTTCCCCTGGTCCCCTCATCTGGTGAGGAACAGCCGCTAGACCTGAGCATCGGCAGCAGGGCCCGAGCGAGCCAGAATGGAGGCAGCCGTGAACCACGGAAGAACCACATCTACGGTGAACGGAAGCCGGGGGTTGGTGAGGGGCTGCCTAAGGTGTGCCCAGCACAGCTGCCCCAACAGCCGTCCCTGCACTATGCCAAGCCCTCGCCCTTCTTCATGGATCCCATCTACAGGTATTAACATGGCCTGCCCTCACTGGCTCTCCCCAGGGACCCACATCCATGGAGTTAGGCAGAGACTCTGTCTTTCTCTCCCAACCTAACCTCAAGATTCTTCCATGTGCATGCATTTGCTGGCATCAGGGAGGTGCCTCAGCCCATGGGGGTCCCATGCTCCCTCAAGGGTAGATGTCTTCCAACCTTCCTCGAGCCTCTCCATTAGATCCCATCCAGAGCCCCTCCCTCGTCAGCTGTCTTTTCTGGAACTAATCTCTGCCCTCCACGAAGGTCAGTACAACCTACTCTACCTCTTGAGAACTTACTCCATCTCCCTGCAGCTCTACTCTCCTGAGATTGCCCTGTGGCCCCACACTACCCTAGAGCCACATGAGGGGACCTAGCAAAGGAGCTGGTCCTGGTAGGGTAGAATTCTTGCCTCTGCTACTGGTTCCAATGAAGGGCAAGTTTGAGTCTACTCTGACTTATGGAAGGCACTGAGCCGCCCAAAGAGGCAAGTGGGCTTGGAAAGCAGAGCCAGTTTCCATGTTTGGAGCCCTAACCCTGCCAGCATATGTCACCTACTTTGCCATGGGAGGAGTCACAGGGAGTAAGAAGAGGGTAATCCTAAGAAGAGGGTCATGCATTGGACGTTGATCCTGCTTTGCAGGCATGTTGTGCACATTGTGTGAGCATGCATCGAGAGATGTTCAGGGAACATGTGTCTCCTTGGGGCTGGCCATGGTGTGAGGACTGGGGATAGACCCACAGCTCTGAGAGAGGCTAGCAGGTGATAAATCTGTGAGAAAATCCCAAGCAAGGCAGACTGGACAGCTGCACCCACAGGTACCTACCTACTCAGGCCCCAGGCTGCAGCTTCCCCACCCGGCATGCTTCTGTTTTCTGGTGGATTCTGGCTTCATAATCCCAGGAAACAAGAACGATATCCATCAGGTGTTTCTTAGAAAATGTGCCTCCCACAGCTTACATGAGGAAATGCTGAGGCTCCAGAGAGGAAAGAGAGGCGGAAGTACTAGTCAGTGCTCTTCTAAGGCAGGAAGCAAGAGGCACCGGCTGCCCCATGGACTCATACAGAACATGGGCAGGTACTAGGAGACAAACAGAGCCTTCTGGCTAGACCCCATGCCTGAGGGAACTCTGCCTGAGCCCCCTTCCGGCCTTTTCTTCCATCTCCTGCCCGCCCCTTCTACCAGACTGATGACCCTCATGTAATTTCTGTAAGCTGCAAAGAATCCATGGTCAGTCTGAGAGAAGAGAATCATGGGAACTGACCACAGGACCCCAGAGCCTCCATTTACATTCTCCTGTAGTCTCTACTCATAATGTCCAGAAGCTAGGCTCAGTGCTTATCCTTAGGACATAAGACTGGCCACTGGAGGGGCTGGACAAGCTTCTGCAGACAGACAAGCTCAGTGGGAACAGCAGCAATGCACCTCAGTGTGGGTCCTCTGCACAACAGGTCCAGTCATAGTGGACAAATACGTGTGTTTTCAGAATCCCCTCCAGGTGAAGGCCCAGGAGACTAGGACAGAGTGCAGCCAGACCATAAGGAGGGTCCTGAGCTACTCCACTGTCACAACGCTAGGTTCATCAAGGCTCCCCTCCTGCTGCTTGGCTCCCTTTCTCTGCCAGCGTCACCATTCCTAGATGATTGAAAGGCTGAACACTGTCATGAGAGACCCCTCCTTGCAGCAGGCGGGCCTTAGTTACCTGAGTGAATCCGCAGGCTGACAACTCTTGCCAAGAGCCAAGTGTCTTGGTATTTATCTCCACCCCTTCGCAAAGCCCTTCCTATGGCCACAGCAGTTCTTAGCCTTGATTTCCTCACTGTCCCATGGACAGGACTTGAGTCTCCTCCGGGAACCTGGAGCTGCTGTGCTTTCCTCCTGTACCACTCTGGCAGTCACCATGCTTCTCCGGCTGCTGTGCCCTGGAAGGCAGGGAAACAATGGCATCAATTGGTAGAAGGGTAGGCAAGACCAGGGCTCAGGAGGGATGCAAGTGAGCAACTTAGGAACAGCTTGTTCTGGTGTCTTGGGGGCAAGAGGGTCAGCGGGTTTGAACAAAACTCCTCTTGGACTTTTGCACCACCAGTGCCTGAGACAGGGGAGTGCTGCTTTGCTGGGAATTGTGGGGGCAAAAGAAAGGACCTGGCTGCCACTTGCACTGACCATGGAGATTTAATGTCTAACAAGTTGTCACTGACACTTGAAGATTCTAGAATTACAATCTCCAGCAGCCACTGAGGGTTTTCCGGTGCTGTCTGCCTGGCTGCAGTAGGAAGTCTCCGGTAACTTCTGTAGGACAGAAACCTACATTTGTGAGCACAAATAGGCAAAGTATACTGGGCCAGTGACCAGCGGGACAGGCTAGTTGAGGTGTAGGCAGCAAGCCCCTGGAGTGATGCAGAGTAACTTGTGGGTATGCTGGAGACCCTGAGGGCAGCCCCCACCACCCAGGCATGGCCAGCCAGTGGGTAGGAGGCTGGTGCACGTGGAGCCTCCAGAGAACATCTACACTCCAGCACCAAACGTACCATCATACACAAGAGGTGATAACTGTTTGAAGGGGTACAGGGAGCTAAAAGAAGTTGGAAAGTGTGTGAAGGAACCACTGAGTAGGTAACAGGACAATGGGAATCTGGGCAAGTGGGCAGCTGGACCTTGTCCCCACTGTCCTCAGGGCCCAGTGAATTCATGTCGGAGTCGGCTGGGCAGCTCTATTGCCACCTCCACAGCACCTCACGATTAACCCGGCACAGACATGCTGCCAAGGAACAGGTGGCTCAGTGGGGTATGTAACCCTCTGTGTTGCTGTCCAGCAGGGTAGAAAAGCGGAAGGTGACAGATCCTGTGGGAGTCCTGAAAGAGAAGTACCTGCGGCCGTCCCCACTGCTGTTCCACCCCCAGGTAACAACCACAGTGGGCATCCGAGATGGGTGTACTTCAACCCCACATGAACAAGTTCTGGGCCTCAGGTTCTGGTTCCCAGGAGGCAGAGGGGGACTCTCTGCAGGTCCCATGGGTCACTGTGAAGCTGGAGAACATGGGGAAGGGTGGGTTCTCATAGAGAAGCCCTTGGGTCTGTCTAGGGGCCTCTTGCCCATGCTTGGGGCCCATGCTTGGAGCCCATGCTTGGGGCCCATGCTTGGGGCCCATGCTTGGAGCCCATGCTTGGGGCCAATGCTTGGAGCCCATGCTTGGGGCCCATGCTTGGAGCCCATGCTTGGAGCTCATGCTTGGAGCCCATGCTTGGAGCCCATGCTTGGAGCCCATGCTTGGGAGGGTCCCAGGCCCTAGGAAGGGCTATATACCCGGTGCAGGATGACAAGAGGATCATAGTCTTGGACATCAGTAAACCCTGGGGCTGGTGTTCCTGGGGTGGATGATACCTTAGCATGCTTCAGTGAAAGGACCAGAAGAAGGACAGGCCTTCGTGGAAAGAGGCAGGGGCAAGACTAAGCAGGAAGGAACATAGAGAACACAGAGGGGAGCCAGGCCATTCCCAAGAAGCTCCATGGAAGCCGGAGAGCCCCACAGTCAGGAGGTGGAGTATAGACCCCTCCAGCCTGCTAAGGTCCCTGACAGTGCACCCAGGCCACATGCTTACCCACCCCACCCCCACCCAGGAAGGGCACAGCCCAAGGGAAAGTCCTCCAAGGGTCCTGCCCTGTTCTCAATGCTAGAGGTCTGTCCCCTCCTATGAGCTGCAGGTCATAGCCCTTAAGCCTCCCTCACCACCAGCGAATCTTCAGGCCAAAAGCCCTGCGTAGAGCATTGTTCTTCCCTGAGCTTCCCGCCTTGAGTAAGCCCAGTCTGTGAAACCTGTACCCTGGCTGAGTTCACAGCTAAACTTAGAGCTCCCATTGTTCCATCGGGCCTCAGAGTTTGGTTAATAGCTTCCCCCAATTTTCCCAGGGCTGGCTGGAAAAAGTCGACAAGCCAGCCAGGCGCATCCGGTGTTTGTGTTTGCACTAGGAGCTCACGGGAATGTCTGATGGGGCAGAGCAGGCCAGGCAGGCAGGACCCACCCGACCTGAGGAAGAGAGGCCTGTGGGGGGCCGGCTGCCCATTGTCCCTTCTGCCCACTGCTCCTGTGAGCCTACCTTCCCTGCCTGCCCTTGTGGCCCAGAGCCAGGATGAAGAAGCAGAAAAGAGATGACTTATGGTTACCAGTTAAATGGTCTGATAGGCTGTCTGTCACTGAGACAGAAAGAGCCTGGTAACCATGGAAAGGTTTTCATGAAACAGACATTACTACTGTGCCGACATTGAATAACCTGTACCCTCCAGTGCCCAACCCCATCATCACCAAGCCCTTCTGGGCCTGAGACTTGACGTATGAATGTGATGCTCTTTGGGTGCAGGCATGCCCAAAAGCAGCTCCTTGCCAAGCCTGGGAGCCTTAGGAGTCTCTATGTTAATAGGCTATCATCAAGACCTGTGGGGAGGTAGGCAGTTACTGCTGTGCCAAAGACCTCAGTGTCACCCTGAGGATCCATCTTTCAGGCTTTGGAAAAGGCTCTAGAGGAGCTGGGTGGTAGCTTAGAGAGCAAGGCAGTTTCCATCTGCCCACCAGTGAGCATGGGCTGCAAAGAGTGGGTGTGGCGTGTTCTATTGAGGGTCATGTGTTAGTCCCATCTCAACAGGGCAAGGCCCGAATCTCTGTAGCCTGTGCAGAGCTGTCCAGTGGCTCACCACTGTTCATGGGCATAGTGTCCACTCAACTGCTTTCTGTGGGTTTCTATTACAGCCCTACTGTCGTTTCCCCAGATAACAAATGTCTCCAAGAAGCAGTAGTACAAAGCCCTCTGTTCCCTGTTGGCAGTGCCCAACAGACAGAGCCCACGAGGATGCTTTGGGCATTCCAACAAGGGGCCGAAGGGCTGAGTGACTGGAGCCATGCAGAAGGATCACAGCCCTGTGGCATGCTGCCTTTGTTCATCCATGGGCAGCTGGGTCCCAGGTTCTGACATCAGTGAACAAGTGCCTTGTGCAGGGAGCTAGCACTGAGCAGAGGCAGCTGGCCATGAGCGAGGAGCCTGGGTGAGGGGGGTCACACCTTCTCTTCTTGTTCACCCATGCTCCATTGGTGAGGGATCTGGGGTCCTCCTCTAGGCCTAGACTCTCCCAACATTCACAGCACTTGAAGAGCCTGAACCTTTTTCCTCTACATCTCCACCTATACCTGCCCCACTCCTGTCTTCCTTTGCCTACCCTCACCAGCCCCGTCTCTGTGGTCTGCCAGACAAAACCGGCCCTCTGGGATAAATGTTCAGCAGAGGCATGTACATTCCTGAGGACCAGGACACCTTGTCACAACTTATAACAGGGCCCAGGAAACTGTTCCATGTCTTTCTTTGACTCCTCTTTCTCTTGGCCCTTGCCTCAGCCTCCCGTGGTGCCCATGGGACAAATGGGAGAGGTGCAGCTTCGTGATCAGGGCCCCTGTTACCAAAGCCTTGAGTCTCTGTGGAGCCTGATTAGCCTGGAGTTAGAATCAGATTCTGCCTACCAGGTTGAAAGAACCACTCCAGAAAACCCTGGACTATAGCTCCACTTCTAAGGACAAGGACAGAATAAGCCATGGCCCTGCCTCCAATGGCTATCTGAGGGTTACAGATACGATTAGAGATACAAGGACCCCAGGTACCCACTCTCCGAAGACAGATAACAGCTAGGCTGAGTACTTGACCTCTGCTCTCTCCATACCTGCAGATGTCAGCCATAGAAACTATGACAGAGAAGCTGGAAAGCTTTGCAGCCATGAAGGCCGACTCAGGCAGCTCCCTGCAGCCCCTGCCTCACCACCCCTTCAACTTCCGGTCCCCACCCCCAACGCTCTCAGATCCCATCCTCAGGAAGGGCAAGGAGAGATACACATGCAGGTGAGACGCCCAGGGACCCTTGGGTGCTAGTGGGAAGGGGCCGCACACACCTGTGGCTGTGAACCTGCTTCTGGAAGAGGCCAGAGTTGCAGTCACGGTAAAGCATGGTGAGCATACTGTCTGCTTGGTGTCATCGTTTACACGTGAGTAACGTGGGTAGGGCTTCTAAAACCGTCCACTGTGCTGTGTCACCTGAGCCCAATGTGAAACTTAGCTTCACCTGACTGAGCTCAGAAGCCAGAGGAGCACAGCTGGTCAGCATTAGCCAGAGCACTAGGAAGGATGGCGAGCCCAGTACTGCAGTTTTCTACCATTGCTCACGGTGTTGGGAGGACATGCTCCCAGGCTCCCTCGCTGACCCCAGCCACTAAGGCCCCCAGACTGAGGGAGTGATGCTGGTCCCTCTGCCCTGTGCTTTGTGAGATGTCTGGGCTCAAGGCAAAGAGCAGATAATGAAGTAGGATTCTGGCATGACCGGTCCTACCACCAAGTATAAAGCCTCTGAGCTGGGCTCTGGAGGAAGAGAAATCTGGAAAAGGGCAGTGTGGACCACCCTAATGCCTCTCCCACCTCTCTTCCCTCTGCCTCAGGTACTGTGGCAAGATCTTCCCCAGATCTGCGAATCTCACAAGACATCTGAGGACACACACTGGGGAACAGCCATACAGGTAGGAGCCACCTAGTGTTAGAGAGGGGTTGTCCCTATTCTCTTCCACGCACCCTTAGTTCCCTGCTCTGAGCGGATGCCTACATTCAGATATACCCACAGGGCTGTGGCCACCAGAAGGGCAGTGGACAGGAGCCACAGTGCCCAGTGAGACCTGGCTCTAATATCCTCTGCCTCTATCTCCTGGCCCACCACCCTCCAGCTCCCTGGAATAGTGTAAGGATGAGGCAGGAAGTGCCCAGGAAATTTCTGGAAGGTTCCTTCCATGCTCCCAAAAGAAGATGTAGGAGACCTCTCCTCTCCTGTAGCTGAAGTGTCAGCCACAGCAAGCAGTCAAAATCAGAGAGAGATGTGACTGGAAGCTGGATTCTCCACAGGGGAGAACCTTAGCCAGCCCCGTCCAATCTTGTCCCTGTCATGAGGACCATAGCCACCTCCTCCCCAAGTATGATCTCTTAACGGATATGGGGTGCCCTTGATCCTCTGCAGCAGCTCTGAGTGGGAGGCCAAGTCGCTGAAGTAGAGAGTGGGCCACACAGTATCTTGGGATATGCGAATCATTGATGACTCAGAGCGGCCTCCTAATGGATCTTACTATCCCGACTTCAGAACTGAGGAGTTACAGCTTAGAAGTGTCCTGAGATTCTCCAAAGTTTGGGACCTCGGGCCACTGTTGCCTACTCTTCTGGCCCCTGGCCCCAGGTCCCTGTCCTTTGTGTTCTTGAGCCTTTTTTTTTTTTTTTTTTTTTTTGCACAAGAAGGGCTGAGGATGCCTCCTTTTCTTGCCCTGTGCTCCCAGTCAGGGAGTAGGCCTTTTTAAACAGAACTCAGGCAATTGTCACCCTGAGACAAACAGGGACATGGCCACTTCTCTGCCAGGACCAGTTTACCAACACATTCTGGGGTGTGTCTAGCTGGCGGAGGCTTTGGGAAAGAACGAGTTTAGCTCGGTTTCAGACTGATGGCATCACACTCCTGTACGGTGCCCATGCAGACCTTGTATCACCAGGAAGTAGTCACATAATGGCAGAGCCCTGGGGAC
This sequence comes from Peromyscus nudipes, assembly GCA_902168325.1. Lineage (NCBI taxonomy): Eukaryota > Metazoa > Chordata > Mammalia > Rodentia > Cricetidae > Peromyscus > Peromyscus nudipes. Next base: position 9,200 of record CABHPH010127580.1, read on the forward strand.
TCTGTCCGTGTGCCGCCTTCCCTGCGGCAGGGATCCCATGTGGGTATGCGTGTGCTGTGACCCCCAAGCCCCGTTCAGGTATACAGAGCCTCTCTGGTGGCCACAGGCCCTCGTCTGTGCTAGCAGAATGAACGACAGATCTTCTGGTTCTGTGCCCCATGCCTCCCAGCCCTCCCCGACACGCAACCCCCCTCGTCTACTCTCTGAAAATGGTGACTTACAACTTAACAAAGGCGAGCAACAGAAAGATTTATTTGGTCTGGTCCTCGCCCAGAAAACGAGCCCTGTGTTTTTTCTGTAATGAGAGCCGACTCCTGGACAGCGTGTCGTGCTAAGAGCCCCCAGAGGGTAGGGGCCGTGTTTATAGAAGAATTTAATTATCATTGATTTCTTTTGCTCTCTCCAATCTGAGAGTTTCGACTTTGGTAACAATAATTGCTTTGCAAGTTTGTGTTGCAAATCCTGACTTTATCTGGCTCGAGGCAGGCCTTCGCCAAGGGGTTTAAAGCGTGCAGCTTGCCTCTTGATACTACTGGGGACCTTGGTCTTGCTTTGATAACTGGAAGGAGTTTAAGTTGTAACAGGAGAAAGCATAGCCCATTCTAGAAATTCACTGCACAGGGCAAAGGTCTGGTAGACTTGACCTAAGTATGATGCCCACCTCAGTGTCAGCACATGTGTGCATGGTCACTGTGTGTGCACATGTGGGTGTATGCACTCTTCAGAGGCTGGGGCCTTCCCAAGAAACATGAAGAGGGCTGGCTTGGGTGATGAGGAAGCCCTCAGAAATCCCCCCATTTCACACGTGTCTCTGTGTCTTGACCAGGCTGGCCTCTGCTTTCCCCAGAGACAGCTTTCCCACACACTCCAGGCAGGAAGCAGTCCTTAGCACACAACTTCTCCTGGCTTTGAAATCTTTGCCTGAAGCTGGAGAACACATACTTAATGGCATGCTTACATCCTAAAACTCCAGCATGTTAGGCTCTATAGAACTTGGGTTGCAGAGGTGGAAAGACATGATCAGCTGGGGCTGGGGAAGATGGTCTTGCAACCATGAGAACCTGCATTCAGATCCCCAGCACCACATACAAGCTGAGCATGGCAGTATGTCCCTGTAATCTCAGTGCTAGCTGGACAGAGACAGGAACATCCCTGGAATTTTCTGGCTAGCCAGTCTAGTGATATCCAGTTTCAAGGAGAGACCCTCAAAAAATAAGGTTGAAAGCAATAATAGAAGACACCAGTGTTAAGACACCAGGCTCTGGCCTCCACACAAATGTACACTTACATGCATATATACATGCATGCACACACTAGCATATACACCTGACTATGTATACACATATGTACTCACATACATATAAATTTTTAATTAAAATTTTTAAAATGGAAAAATTGAGTTGAGAATGAAAAGGCTGTAGAGGCTCTCCTGGCTGTCGGGCGTAGCCTGCATCATATGTGGATGCAAGCCTTCCTGGACCAACCTGGAACTCCTGGTCAGGCCTGTGACTCCTGCTTCAGGGATGCATACCTCCCAGAGTGTAGTTGTGTTGCCTTCCTTCTCTTCCCAGCTCCCGCTCCGCGTCCTGTGTTAGGAAAGCCGACAGTGTCCAGCAGGGCTGCAGGTGACTCCTGCAAGCCGCTTCCTTATTTATTTTTATTCTTAGAACATTCTTAATCTCTTCTTTCCTTTTCTGTCCTCACTTTTAAAATGATGAAGTCCTGGTGGTAGCCCTCCTGTGTCTCGGGGAGATGCTGCTGCCTGGAGGCCGAGAGGCATGGTTTCACCCTCTCCTGGCTTGTGCATCCCACACTTCCCTGGAACTGCCACAGGCATGGTCACAGCAAGGTCCTCCCAAAGCTCTCTGCTGGGCCGCCTGTGCCCTCTCATTTCTGTGAGCACAATGGTGTGTTGCTTTCCGCGGCACAGCTGTAAATTTCCCTAGCTGCCTGTCAGCTTATTCACAGTGCAGAGCCCAGCTGCTGGGTGAACTCTGCTCCCTCACAGCCCTGGGCTCTCTGCTCCCCTAAATTTCAAGTGGATGTCTCTGCCTGGGCCATTTATTTAGATTAGAACAAGGAGAGGCTACGTTCAGAACACAGCAAGCAGACAGAACATGCAGCCCATCCTGGCTCCAGAGCTCTGTGCGAGCCTTTACCCCTGCAGCCTCCCTCTGCCAGCATCCCCTCTCCATCCCACTTCATCCCAGCACTCCCATGCTTAGGAGTCTATGCCAGATCTAGGGTGGGGAGGGGGGACCTGTCAAAGTGTCTCTGCATTTTCTGAGGAACCAAATTAAAAAAAAAAAAAAAGAACTTTGTGAATATGCTTCAGACAGACAAGCAGACGGGGCTGCCTGGCTGACTTACAGCATCTGCAGAAAATTCTCATCCTGGTGGAGTGAACTCCCAGTCCCATGGGCAGTTGCAAATCAAGTTTTCCTTTCCTGAACAATGACCTCCAAAGAGCAGGAAGACCTGGGCCTGCCTCCACTAAGGTGTCTATATGTTTTAGGGTGTGGGGTGAGTGCAGGTGAGAGGTGACATTCCTGCTGAGCTCTTGCATCGGCAGGAGGCTGCAGAGCATGAAGGACTGAGGTCTGTTATTGCTCAGGCAAAGAAAACCAACAGGGATACCTCCAGAGCATACTTTGCAGGTGGCCACATGAGTCGGCTGCTTCCCAGACTGTGGGAAGAAATGCTGTGATCAAGGATACCCACATGGCCTAAAGGCCACTCAGGACAACCTAAGATAGAGGCTAGTGCCTATGCTTCAGAGAAGAAGCTAGGTCATCAAGACCCATGAAAGGAGCCAGGGGGAGCCTGGCCTCGGGCAAGGCTGGAGACTCCAGGAACCGAATAAGGGGACCATGAAGAGCAACACAAGAAATCAAGGTTGGGAGTGTCTGTCAGCTGTGGTCAAGCCTGAAGGAAGAGCCTGGGCAGGAGGGAGGGTCCCTCAGAGCAGCCTCCCGTTCTCTAGGGCCTTAAACTTCCTCGGTTTTATCTGGCAGTCAGGGACCAGAGGATGTCCAGGCTCTGGACTTGCAGGCTCTGAGCATCCAAGGGCAAAGTTAATAACTGCAGTCCTCAAAGGTTCTGCACTCAACAGGAACAGAAACACATGCAGACACACACCCTGTCACAGAACATGATCAGATCCATCAGACACCCTGGGCAGGGACCCACACAGCCCACACAGACCTCCGATCTTAGTCTCTGGGCCTGGCCCCTTCTGTACTGGACAACACAATGCTATAAAAGCAGCTTTGACACAGCCCCTCCTGGCTGTGTCCTTGGTGTCCTCAGGCATGTCCTCAACCACATGACAAAGGCTTGTGACCAGAGTGCTACTCTAGAGCAGGCCACCAGCCCCATCTCAGTGGGGTAGGGCCCATAGGAATGCCAGGCTGCTGTATTTAGAACAGTCACACTGTGGGTGAAGAAAAGCCCCCATCTTTGTCCTCCCTGAGGGTGACATCACAGGCTCTGGATCCAGAAAGGGGGGCAGCCTATCTCATGGCACTGGCACTGGCAATCTTGTGTGTTGTACTGTCACCTAGCAGGACTCATTTCTAAGATGTGAAAATACACAGTCACACAAACATAGTTTTCAAGGGCTGTGTGCCTATAGATCCAGATAAGTACCCAAAAGGCATTCTGATGGCCAGTTCCACAGGTTTATGCTCATATTCCTGAACACTTGTACACACACACACACACACACACACACACACTCACTCACTCACACTCACACACACACACACTCGCTGCATGCATGCACATATATGCAATAAAAAAAACCAAAACATGGCGTTGGGATTGCTGCTGCAGGGTCTGCCTGTGTGGCCAGGCCCTCGGGAAGCCCTGTCATCCATGCACAGCTCAGACTCCCCACAATGCAGACGTTGCTCCTTTGCGAGGCAGCTCACGTGTGCTGCAGAGCTTGGAAGGTTCCTTCTTAAATCACTCTCTATTCTTTGTTTCAGGCTCGGTTTCTTTGTTGTGGGTGTTGCTTGGGCTTGTTATAAGACTAGGGGAGAGCAGGCCTCTGTTCTCTGCTGTTCGGGCCACCGAGGCCGCACCTGGGGGCATACGCATGCAGACAGTTCTCACTGCCCACGGCCTCTAACTGCGCCAGGATTTCTGATAAAATGCATGCTGGCTGCTAGTATCTTTTTTTTCTAATTTGATTGCTTGGTCAACCTAGTGGGGACATGGCAATAATCTGAGCACGAAGGAGCTGGTGGTTCCTTGAAGGGCTAGCATGGCTACCAGTTGGCCTCAGTGGTCAAGGCCACAAGGCCAAAAGCCCCCACCTAACCTTCAGGGCTGCTAAGAACATTAGATAGTCACACTGAGTCCCTAAGTGAGATGGGGCTTGCCCAAGGTCTTCAGTCAGAGGAGCCAGAGGCAGGCCTTCCTGCGATAGAGAAGATTGAAGACTGCTTTTCCATCTCAGGGTAACTGCCAGCAGAGTCTGCAGCTTTCCATGTTTCAAGGCTGCCCTCTTGAGGCTAACTGGAGAATGTCATCTCACACTGCGTCTAACTCCCTCTACTAGCTCAGGGGCAATTTAAACAGGACCTAGATGTCTCTAGAGACAGCTACCCTGGGACACATCTGAACTCTCCAGCTGGGTAGTCAGGTGGCCTCGGGGACTCCACGGTGGATACAGCTGCCGTAGAGACAGAGGTCTGGCCCTGTCCCAGTCTCACCACACTTGATCTCCTCTCCTCTGAGGCAAGGTGCACCTGTTTTCCAGGTGCAAGTATTGTGACCGGTCATTCAGCATCTCCTCGAACCTCCAGCGGCATGTGAGGAACATCCACAATAAGGAGAAGCCATTCAAGTGTCACCTGTGCAACCGCTGCTTTGGGCAGCAGACCAACCTGGACCGGCACCTGAAGAAGCATGAACATGAGGGAGCACCAGGTTGGTGGGGTGTGGGGCGCAGCGGAAGATGGGCAAGGGAAGCGAGCTGGCAGGGAAGGGGCAATTCCACCCCTCAAACAACTCTCTAAGACACGTTCCCTGAGACCACCCCAAGTGCACACTGGCATGGGGGAGTGGGTGGGGTTGATGCACCCAGAATGCCCCTGACCCTCAGCCCTTCCACAGTGAGCCAGCACTCTGGGGTGCTCACGAACCACCTGGGTACCAGCGCCTCCTCCCCCACCTCCGAGTCGGACAACCATGCACTTTTAGATGAGAAGGAAGATTCCTACTTCTCTGAGATCCGAAACTTCATCGCCAACAGTGAGATGAACCAGGCATCTACTCGGATGGACAAACGGTAAGAAAATCAAGCCAGCCCCCACAGGTCTAGACCCAGCAGCTCTGATGGTCTTCCCCGGGTGCATTCATCCCCAGCCCCTGGATGGTACTAGACCCCACATGGAGGAAGCCCCAGGCTCTATTGCTAGAAACAAGAAGAGCCCTCCCAGTCCCCTGCAAGAGCTTCTAGTTAGGAGAGGATGAGGGGAGAGAGCACCCTGTGAGATAATGGGTGTTTATACTCGGTGAGATGCCAGCACACGGGCCGAGTGGTAACCCCATGTGTGTTCAATCCAGGCACTCATTTTTCAGACAGAAATGCTGCCCCTTTAAACACACATATGGAGAGAGAGAGAGAGAGAGAGAGAGAGAGAGAGAGAGAGAGAGAGAGAGAGCGCTCAACTTACAGTGAGGCTATGGGATGAAAATCCTACAAAGTAAAAAGATTGTCATTCAATGATGCATTAAATAGGGCTAAGCCACCAAATATAGCTCAACAAGCCTGCCCCCC
>CABHPH010127580.1:15087-29500 GCA_902168325.1 Peromyscus nudipes
ATATAGCTCAACAAGCCTGCCCCCCACCCCCTGCTCCATGACACCCAGAAAACACACAGTAGGCTGCTACACAGACCATCTAGCTTAGGGCCTAGTCTATAATAGAGTTGTGAACAACTTGTGTGACTGATCAAAGACTCACCCACGTCTAAAAACACCAATGGCACAGTGGGCAGTGGAGCACTGGCTACTTCCCTCTATCCTCGAGCTGCCTGGGAGCAGATCCCTGACCCTGCCCAGAATCTCCTGAGAACACTACACCTGTGCATAGCACAGCACAGGGAAAGGTCAGAGTTCAAGGTGTGGGTCCTCCTTGTCATCTTCACACTACTGTAAAATTAAAACCTTTGTAAGTCAGAGGTGGTTTGTATATACACACACATACACACACAGACGTGTGCAGATAGAAGCACATGTGTGTCTGTGTGTCTCTGTGTGTATCCACATGTGGTAAATATGTTTATGTGTGTATATATATGGATACATACACTCATGCATATATGCATAAATTTGCACATATACACACAGAGATGGCAGAATTCAACCAGGCTGTGGAGGTATTCTGTAAAACCACACATCCAGGCTTCAGTGTGTCCTTTACTCAGGAACTCTCCCTTCTGTGAGGCCACCTCTGTACTCCAGGAAAACAAACTGATCAGAGAAGTCACCAAGAAACAGAAGTTCTATAAACCCCAAGAAACCTGGGAAGGGATCTCCAGTTCTGAAGAAGAGAACCAGAGGCCCATGGAAGTGGGGTGCCTTGCTGTAGCCCACAGCCATCCCAGAACCTAGAGCCAGGACCCAGCCTTTATTGCATGAGCCATCATGGATTACAGCTCTGCGCCACCAGGGCCCAGCTTGCTCTCATCCACTTTGAGGGAGTAAGGAAGGGTTCTCCAGGGACATGGCCCTCAGACATCTGTCTGCACCTCCAAGGCAGGCTGTTTCCTTTGTCTCTAATGCAGACTAGTCCATATCATCAGTGCTGATGCTCTTAGCTCTGTTTTTGCTCACAAGTCTGTGGTCTTACTGGAGGTCCCTGATTACTCATCAGGGCCCAGACTACATACCCCCAAGTGCCCTGGCATACCCATGCTGGCTTTTGGCACAGTGCTTTAAAAGGAACCTGGCCCTGCCACTCAGCATGTGACGTGTCTGAGAGCCCCCCACTTGTTCAGCAGCTTGATGCCCCTTTCAGAGGAAGCTATGTGTGAGTGAGCACCCCCATGGCAGGCCTTCCCTGACCCCACAGAAAGCAGGAGAACATATCCCTGTTGTTGAAGAAAAGCCCAAACTGTGGCTTCCTCAAGCCCCAGGGCAGAGCCACCCGAAGAGCAATGAAGACTCGCTCTTACTAGGGTGGACCAGGACCAGGCATGGGTGGGCTGCCAGGACCCTGGGCACTCAAAGGACAGCAAGACTCCATGCTCTGAGTGACAGTGGCAGGCCAAGGGACCATCCACATGACCCAGCAGAAGAGGAGGCATTTGTGGAAGGAAGAGGAGAGGCCGCCACCCAACCTAACCACGTCATGGATGTTCTGACAGAGCTCCCGGCAATCCTCCCTCACATTCAACACTACTGACAACATCAGGGCCAGCCCCATCCTAAACCCAGCCAATCTGTTGCGGGAGGTCTCTGAGGTCCAGCCAGCTTTGTCCTGAGAGCCAAGGAGCCTAAGGAAGACCCCACCACCACCACTACTACTGCTATTAGAACACGCATACGTGAGGTTGCCGTTACTTGGCAGTCTGGTGGGGAGGAGAACAGACCCAGCCGGGCTGGTACCCATATTATCTAAGTCTCTTTGACTGTTGAGTCCTTCCTTTAGTGATCAGTGAGAATCTAATGCCTTCCAGGCCAACCCAAAGGAATGGCCATGTGCTGAACTGTGTCCCCCAAAATCACCTGTGAAATCCTAACCCAGTGCCTCCAATGGAGACTAGGGATAGGGTCTCTATAGAGGTGACAGAGTTACTACAAAGTCCTGCTGGATGATGGGGATACTTCTACAAAAGACACATAGGCACACCACACACACACACACACACACACACGCACACACACACACACACACACACACACCACACGCATGCACGCACCACGAGAAGGTAAAGACAGGGGCCACGTGTTGACTATGGGAGATGCCGGGTTTTCCCCAGGATTCCCAGGAACCAGCTGTGCTGCACCTTGACCTCAGCCCTTTGCTTCCCTGGCTGCCAGTTCCTGCCGCTGTGAGCCGTGCCAGCCAGGATGCCAGCACAGCTGCTGCTAGGGCAGCTTTCCTGTCCCCACCAGAGAAGTTGTCCTCCTCCCTGAAGCCAACACCAGCCTGCCAGGGCCCCTCTGTCTCTGGACTGCACACCAGAGAGAGGACATGCAAGAAAAGAGAACATGGTCTCTGCTCCCAAACAACAGAGCTCTTTTAGCCCTGCCCAAGACCAGCCTGGCCTACTCACACCAGCTACCTGGTGAATGTGACCCAGGGCCAGGCTGGGCTCTCGGCCCATACTTTCTCTTCCTGTCCTTAGAGGGGACTGTGGGGGCTGAGTTCTCCCACCCTGCAACTATAGAGTGACAGGATCCAGACCCCACCTCCCTAGAGCCTTCACTTCCAGGAGATGAACTCAGCATATTCTTGGCTGGCTCCCGACACAGGTGACTAGAAGCCAGGGACATATGGTGCCTCAAAGCCTGTCAAGCTTCTTCCTGTCCTGGAGGGCAGGGCAGGAGGCAGTGTCTCTCACACGAGGGAAGAAATTGGTGACATGGTGGAGTCTGCACAGCCCTGCCACAGAATCTCCCCAGCTCAGCCCCACCTGTACAACCAAGGCCTTAACAGCACTTTGCAAGTCAACCCCACTAAGATGCTGTCTTCATGGAAAATAACCGAATGCCCCTCTCCCCCAAGATCCCAAGAACTGCCTCAGTCGGCCCCCAGTAACTGTGTGGGAATGGACAGCAGGAAGATCTGGGGGCTCTAGATACAGAACCCAATATTTTTCTTTTGCTATGTCCTCTGCTGGAGTGGACCCGCCCACATGACCACAGTTCCTGGGGCACAGACTGTGGTCATTGACTTGAACATGAGCCAGACTGGTGGTGCTCTTTGAAGGAAACTGATCTAGCTCACCCTCGTTAAAAAGGAACCAAAGCTCAAAATTCTTGCCCAGGACCTGGGTAGAGGGCTCACTGAGAGGACTGGAGTTTGCTTCCCAGCACCTGCACCAGGCAGCTCACAATCACCTATAACTCCAGCTCCTCTTTTGTTATTCTTGGGCACCTACATGCGAGCAGACCCAGAGAGACTGAGAGAGAACAAGAGAGTGTCTGAGGTCTGCCTAGGCTGCAGAGACCCTGGGGGGCTGTGAGTTAGAGCCTAGGCTATAAGCCAGGACCGACATTCCCTGAAGCCAGCCCATCCTGGCAGTGTGTTCTATTAGCAACAGCAGCCTGAAACCCTCACTCCCCAGGTTCTGCAACCTTAATCCCATGGCTGGCTTGGAGGTGCATGCACAGATTGGTATCACAGAGTCCTGGGCAGGATGGCATCTGAAAACTTCTACACCAGTGTCTTAAGGGTGTCCTTTGTGTAGCATCCAACCCCAGCACCAGTATAGGACCCCTCCTCTCCAGTCTTGGTCCTAGCTTCCTCCCTAATACCCACATTTCTCACTGGCCCCCAAATGACCTGGTATCCACCCCTCAGGGACCCTGCCTTGTCCCGTTTTTCTCCTCAGGGTGCCTCCATCTCTTCTGGACTTTCCTACTTCTCCCATCACTGTTGGTGAGGAAGTGGGCAACTGCCTTTAGACCCGTAACTCCCTCTTTTAGTGACCACAGATGCCAGCTCTTTTTGAAGGGTGGGAAGGCCAAGGGGGAGGGCCACCTTTAGTGGTCTGCAGTAAGAAGAAAGGCCCCTGAACACAGCCAACTTCCTCACCTGTCATTTCAGGCCTGAGATCCAGGACCTGGACAGCAACCCCCCGTGTCCAGGCTCAGCCAGTGCCAAGCCAGAGGATGTAGAGGAGGAGGAAGAGGAGGACCTGGAGGAAGAGGATGATGACAGCTTAGCTGGGAAGTCACAGGAGGACACCGTGTCCCCCACGCCTGAGCCTCAAGGAGTCTATGAGGATGAGGAGGATGAGGAACCACCCAACTCCCTAACCATGGGCTTCGACCATACTCGAAGGTGGGGTGCCCGAGTGCAGGGAATCGCTTGGGTGGGAGGATCGGGATGCAAGGCCACCTTTCAGGAGCCACCTCCTCCAACCTGGCCTTACCTCTGCCCGGCAGGTGCTGCTACCGAAGGCTGCATGGCTAGGGCTGGGGTGATGCTAACCGGAGTTCAGGGCGCCGGGTCTCCACTCCCACTAGGGTTTCCAGAAGCTTGGAGTGGGAAGAAGGAAGGGAAGCGTGTGCTCTGCTGACCCTGACTCAGGAGTCCTCAGCTCTGCTGTGTAGCTGTTCATTAGCCCTTCCACCTGGGGTGGCAGGGTCCAGCCTCTGGTGGGCTGTGGACCCATGATTTTAGAAGTCGTGCAGGCCAGAGCCACGTCCCATGTTCTAACTGTTCACCGGTTATTTCAGCAATGGGTGACACTGCCAGCATTTGAGATGCCCTGGACTGGCCCTCTGGAGCCAGCATTTCTTCCCCAGCCTCTTGGTCCTGGGGGTGGGTAGGGCAGCCAGGTCCCCTCCAAAGCTGCCCAGAGCCCCAGAGTATTAAAGCTTCCTTCTTACCCTTTATCCCGAAGACCAGATTGCCTGCTGCCTGTGACATGTGTGCACGCACTCACCCTTCCTGCTCTCTATCTATCTGCTCTCCCACATCTCTGTGTGGCTTCCCATCTAGGTGTCTGTGTGTCGATGTGTCTGTCTCCCTGTGCATGTGGCTCGTGGAAACCCGTGGCATGCATGCAGGCACGGGGACCAGCCATGAAGCACTAGAGAGAGGCCACCAGAGGCCAAAGAGCTGACCCCAGGCCCCTCTCCCTGGTCCTTGGTGCAGGTGTGTTGAGGAGCGAGGAGGCGGTCTGTTAGCTTTGGAGCCGACGCCAACCTTTGGGAAGGGGCTGGATCTCCGCAGAGCAGCTGAGGAAGCATTTGAAGTTAAAGATGTGCTTAATTCCACCTTAGATTCTGAGGCTTTAAAACAAACCCTGTACAGGCAGGCTAAGAACCAGGTAGGTACCCAGCAGAGCCCTCATCCCTCCTCACACTTCCACTTGGCTTCGACAGCAAGCGGCCACTGTGCCTTCTCAACAAAGGATACCTGAGCACTTTCGGCTATAGCTTTCCCATGCCTGGAGGAATTCAGATCCACAGCCACCCCCCATACCCACTGCATTGTCTAAAGAGATAGCCCAATAGCTGTTGTCCCCCAGCACCCCGGTAGGGCAGGTGGGGGGTCGAAGACAGATAAACATGAGCTAGCTCTCGGGTCATGCGTGAGGGCCACTTTCCCAATCTCCCCATCCCATCTCCAGTTGGGAGCAGCTGCCTGGATCTTCTTCCCTCTGAACCAGGATGAGTGGCTACCCTGCTGTTTCGGGGAAAGTCCCCATCAGGTGATCACTGTTTCCAAGATGGAGCTAAGACAGGGTCCTTGAGGGTACAGGCTTGTCCTGGGCACTTTCTGTGTTCACATCTCAGGGACAGTGGCCACAGGACTCTGCAGACCATTGTTTGGACATCTAAAGGGGCTTGGCTCACATTCCACCCTGAGCAGCCTTCCCAGCACCACCTCAGATTTTCACTCCAATTCGTCTGCGTGTCTGTCTTCGTCTCTAACTAATTCTGTCTAGTGTTTGCTCAAGGGTAGAGGGGCCCCGTATTGGGCTTCCCTAGCACCCACCTCATATACTATGCTCCACACAGCCCTCAGCCCTGGTACCTCCTGCCCCGTCGTGTGTCTAGAGGCAGAAGGATGCCCCCATGATTGTCTGAAGCCAGCAAACACAGCACATGACCTTATAATTGCCTCAGCTCAGAGACACTAGTCTACTCCAAAAGGGAGCCCACTACAATCGTTCAGAGTCCCCCAGGCCTCCTGACAACTAAGCAAAGACAATCTCACTGGCACAGAATTGAAAATAACTCTTGCCAATCCCCAGGATACTACCAGTCACTGGGCAGAGAAACTGGGGGTTGGAGGGAGGTGGAGATGCAATTGTAAGGGAGCACTCAAGGAGTGCAAGGGATGACAGTGGGCACAGAAGCCCCGAGAGGGGTTACTGTGTACTGGTGTCACCCTGGGCAGGAGAGGTGCCCCCTGCTCATACACCCCTGTCTCCCCCTCTCAAGCCAGAGAGTCTAGGCCTCTCTAGTGCCTTTGTTTTCCTTTTTCCATCTAACTGTGCAGGAGCGGGGGTGGAGGTGGGGGTCAGACAGGCTGGGGACAACTGGTGAGGCAAGGCGTGGGCCTGCCTGTCTGGGATGTCCCTCACCTGTCCTCTGTGTGCTGTGTTTTCCCCACCAGGCGTATGCAATGATGCTGTCCCTCTCTGAGGACACTCCTCTCCACGCCCCCTCCCAGAGCTCACTGGATGCTTGGTTAAACATCACAGGAGCCTCATCAGAGTCTGGAGCCTTTAACCCCATCAACCACCTCTGAGGTCCTGGAGGCCCCAGGGCCGGAGTCCAAAGCCACGTTACCAGCTGCGGGAGATGGAAAAGGGGCCAGGGAGAAGCTCCTGACACCTTCATTTTGCCTCACCTCCGCTTCCAGCCCCACCTGCCACGGCTCAAGTCCAGCTTCTCCAATTAAACTCAGAACCTGAAAGTCCCTCAAGTAGCCACTGACCTTCACCACCTCTCAGAACTGGCCTCAAGGACATGGTTTGCAGTGGTGCAGTGCATGGCCACCCAGGAGCTGCTCACCGTAGCTGCCTATCAGATAACTAGTGGGCAGGGGTGGGATCTCCATCCCAACAGGAGCCAGTTGGCCACATCTGGGCAGCTGCATGGTGTGAAGGAGGGGAATGGAAGCAAGTGGGCATGTGCTCCGGAGAGAGACCTCACAAATGATTTTTATAATGAAAATTACACAAGTAACCCTTTTGGTAATCTTATTGACTATAGATTCTATTTAAGCATGTGGGTTTTAAAAATAGACAGTATTTTTTAAAAAATCAAAAATGACTTGCAAAATGTTTTTTAAAAGTAATTTTGCATTGCTTTGAAAATTCAGCTTATTGGCAAACCCACACCTGCCAGAACGTGGAGCGCTGCTCGGGTGTGCCCTTTATAATGTAGATAATGGAGAATTTTCTATCCCCGACCCTGTTTGTACAAGCCAAGGTGATTCCGGGTGTCCCTGACACAGGATAAGGGGCATGGAGCCATCTGAATAGCATGCTGACTACACAGGAATTTTTGGTCACGGTGCCTGGCTGCAGGTTTGTGGAGGCCAGGTCAGGGAGGTTGTCTTGCTCCATGTGGCCTGCAGAGGAATCCGCCGGTCCCCACCCAAGACCCCCCAATTGTATGGGGAAGTCGGGAGCCGGTGGCTCAGGTCTTCCATGCTGGACACCTAATGGTCTTTCCCCTTCAGCAGCCCCAGCGCTGGCCCTGACTGCTGCTCTTCTGAAGGTCGGGCTCTGGGTCATGTCTAGGCCTCCAGCCTTCTACTCTCCCCAACCCTGGCAGTCGGATGTCCTCCCCATGGCCACTAAGCATGGGGAGCCTACCTACCTGCTCCACCACTCCAGGACGCCAAGCACTACCTGTGCCTAAGACTCCAGATCAACCACATAGCTGCCACGTCTGCTCTTTATGTGGGGTTCTGGTGAGATGCGGTCAGGAACGAAAGGAGGATCCAGGGGACCTGCCACAGCAAAGAGCAGAAACAACACAGCCCCGGGACCAGATGCCTCGCTCCTTTGGGACGGTCATGATGTGTCTACTTCTCTGCTTGGATGGGCTTTAAATTATTCCCATAGGGGCCAACTTCAAATAATTTCTTTCTCTGATGGAATTTACCTTAATCTGTATATAACTTGTAATTTTTCTAATTCATTTCTTTCCTTATTTTATTTCTTCCTTAACAGTATTTTTGGCATTGGACAACTTATTCTGAAGAAATGATGTTAATATAAGTATGTAGTGAAGGACCAAAACCGTGTGACAAGGTTGTGTGCTGTGTGATCGGTAACCAGGGAGTGGGGTGGTTGTTAATGTGCCAAATACCCCTGTGTCCCTCCCTCGAGGAGTCTTGCGGTCACCGCTGCCCATTTACCAGACAATCATATGATTTTGTTAAATTTGAGTTTTTAAGACAAGTGTTCTATTTATTTTATTGTTTTGAAGGAAAAAAAAAAAACAATGAGTATCCCAACAAGAAAGGGGAGGGAATCCTTCCTGGATTGCCCTTTAAAAAAAATGAGAGGTAGTGTCAACAGCCACGGTGCAAGTGTGTCACACTATGGGCGTGTCAGTGATTCCCCCTGGGAGCAACATGAATATCCAAGCAGGTGTGTTTCGTGAATGCTGTGGCTGTTCTGGGGCAAAGACAATCATCTCTGCTGATGCCGAGTAGTCCAGGCTATGCTGGAGACTTGATGGGGACATATCCCTGAAGACACCACTACCCTGCAGGTTCCAGTGAATCCCGGTGACGTCAGACGGAATAGTCCTGTGTGTGTGCCCAGGAGTACATTCGTGTATGCAGACTGGGGTGGCGGGGACACTCTTCAGAGGAACTTGCCATGGTCGGGGTTGTAAGGATTTGTGGGCCCAACTGCTCACACTTCTCACAGGTTCATGACATCCTCTCAGTGGTGGGCTAGGCCTCGGCTTAGGGATTCCAGCGTCCTCTAGGTGGGAGCTAGATGGGATCCCTGTATAAGTTCAACCTCAGATAAATGCGTCCCACATTTGTAAACCCCAAATTATATGCTTTCTTCTGAGAAAGAGTAAGATGTGTGCTTTTTTTCTGCGATGTGACTTTCTCTCTCCAAAGTGGGGGAGTCTGTCTGGATAGAGACTTCTATGAAACTTTTGGACAGCAGCAGAGCAGCTAAAGGCTTTCCTTTTTGTCCTCTTTGGTGCTCCCAACCCCTGTCCTTCTCTAACTCTTCTTTCCCCTTCTCAAGAGTCCCAGCTTTGCTAAGTCATATGCTTTGCCCACCCCACCCCCCAAAAAAGTGATGGAAGCAAACCCAGGTTCTCTTGAACAGTCAACCCTTGGGCCCAGCACTTGGAATTTGAAGGGCTCTGTCCTTACCCCTGCCCAACAAAGACAGCACTTATCCCCAACTTATCTGCACTTACCTGCGCTGTGTCCCCAACATGCTGCCTCCATACTGCATTGCCCCCAAACAGTGAGCTCTGCCTACCTGGCATCTCTGCACTCTTGCAGTACCCAGCTGGCTCAAGCCAAGCATCAGGCACAGGAGACCCTCTCGGGGTCAGGGAGCTGGACTAGGTGTGTGTTCTAAGATCCTGGCTGCTGGAGAACCAAACCATACTGTGTTGCCTGTTGCCATACAGCATAGACTGTCAGGACAAGGGTCCAGCCAGGACTGTTTCCCTAATGTTATACTTCCAATTCTTGTTACTTGCCTCCCAAAATAGAAATTCCTAAGAAGGCCTCCTAGTCTATATTCCCTCCAGTCTCGGGTGAGGCCCCGTTCTTCCTGTTATTGCTGCCTTTCCTAGGAGGAAGATCAGGTAGGAAACATAGGGCTTCACCATCCTGCAGGCAAGGTGGATCCTACATGAGTAAGACGAGAGCATCCCTGTGCAAACCCAGTAATGGGTAAGCACAACATGGCTGAGCCTGCCCAGCCTGAGGGGCCCTACTTTCCAAGACCAGGAGAGCAGATGGTCTATCCAGACCCTGACTGACCTAACCCCTCTGCCTCTCAGAATCCAGACTCAGAGCTGTTGGCTTCCTCTGCCTCATCTGCTTCCCCAGTGAGTGTTTGTGAAGCACTTGCTTAAATACATATCACGTGTTTTAGACGCGAAGCTCAAAGCACTGGATTATGGTCCCTATCCCGTCCCCTGTCTCCCTGCCCAAGTGACTGAAACCTACTGAGCTGTTCACTGTGCTGTTCCAGGTAGCAAAGAGGAGGCCCCCTGTGCTGCTGCTGGGACAGGAGAGTGGGGAACCTGGGATGGACGGCACTCCCTCTTGCCAGCGGATGCTGGGACACTCCTGTCCACAGAGATCAGCAGGGTATCAAAAGCCATGAAAACTGTCTCTGTAGCCTTGAGCGATACTGTGACAAGACATTCTTACATTATTCCCAGATAAGTTCTTTTCTCCATTCCAGTCATGGTTTGTTTAATTTCTGTCACCAATTCAGATCACCACTTCCAGGAGGGAAAAGGTTGAGTCCAGAAAGGCAGCTTGAATTTCTAGATGTGTGATTCACTTGCAAACGGAGGAAGCTGGGGATTTTCTTTGGTGCCTCCAGCAACACCGCTACTCTCTTCAGCATGGGTGAAGCGGGCCCTGGTGTCAGAATATGTAACTTAAAGCCTGTGCGTGTGCATGTGCACAAATGTGTGTGTGTGTGTGTGTGCGCGCGCGCGCACGCGCATGCATGTGTGTGTCTGCGTTTGCGTGTGTGAGTGTGTGTGTGTGTGTGTGTGTGTGTGTGTGGTGTGTGTACTTTGAACCAATAGTATATAAATATAAATATATATATATCCCTGACACCTGCGAGAATCTCGAACCTGTGCGAGTGTTGCCATTGTTACATTCAGATCTGATTGAGTTTGTTTCTGTTTTTGTTTTGTTTTGTTTTTTTCCTTTTAGAACTATATAGTGTTGAGAAAGAAATCAAATGTAAATGTCTGGTTTTCATATAATGTTAAAAAATTAAAAACCATTGAGGAGGAGGCTGGTGTCTGCCCTTGCCCCTTCCTTGTAAATTGCTGTTGTGTTAATAAGCTGTGCATGGCTCGTGTTTAGCGGTCATTATTGTGTCTGTTTGTGAAATTTTTATTACGAGGAGAATCCCGTAGATGCACTTATTGAATATGTGATTAGGGTCTAAGTCAAGGCCAGGAGGCCCGAAATGCCCATGAAAATGGACCACAGTTCCTGATGACTATGGAAACCGCCGTGGGAGTCTCATGAATTAAGAAGACACGACGTAGAGAATAGTCAGAAGTGATTTTTGCAGCTCTCATTCTGAGGCTTGTGGCAAAGACAAACGTACTTGTGTAGAGAGTTCTGTAAGGTAAAAGCCAGGAGAGGCTGGCTTTGAGGTCAATGCTGTAGAATAGGACTGACTGGATACCAAATGTAATCTTTCCAATGCTACAATGAATTTATACATGAGATTGATATGCAATAAATCTGTGTGTTTTTCTAAGTCTCATTGAAAACTTCATTAAGAGGAAGCCTGGCCTCTGGAGTGGGATGTCAGGTGACCCCCAAAGCCTAGACTGAGTGGGTCCAGGTACTAGGCAAAGCCACCTTCTCCACCAGATCAGAGACCCTGGCAGTGTTCCCTCACCTTGCATTACACTCAGGTAGGCCTGGAGCTGCCCCAGTAGATGAACAAGGTTGAGCAAAGACCCCAGGGTTACTGGGGAGTGGACTTGGCTTTTCCCAGGGGCCTCTCCTATGGAGGCCTGGGGATGTCCCTCTCTCTGCAGTCTACCCCCTCCAGCATCTGATCCCCAACTTGATTCTGATCTGATGGAGAAACCTGCAGTGAATAAACCTGAAAAGATGAGTGCCCGTTGGCTAAGCTTAGCCGTCCAACTGTAGCTCACCATGCACTGCTGTTCTACCTCATAAAGCTGATGCTCACTCACTTCTTAGGTGAACAGTCTTGCCTCCCACTGCCCACCTCTGCCCAGGGTCCCTGAGTTTCTCCTTGGCTCTGCTTTGCCACCTCCTCTTTGCCCCAGGTGAGTTACCCATTCTCTTTTTCTTTTCTTCCACAGCAGGTATGACTGGTTTGGGGCAGTAGTGCCAAGCAGTAAATGATTTTGCTGCAGAACTGAGGTTGTAGGCCTGCCTTCCAACAGCCATCAGGGATGACCTCTTAAGAGGACTTGTCTGGGGCTGCTGAGAGAGCTCAGAGGTAAAGTTGCTTGCCACAAAGCCTAATGACCTGAGTTTGGTCCCTGGGCACCCTCAGGGTAGCAGGAGAGAACTGAGCCCCTCAAGTCTCCTCTAACCTCCATACACATGCATGGCATACACACACGCATGCACACAAAAATGTTGCTTATTAAAAAGACTCTGTTCTGAGTGGCCTGGGCTAATGAAATTGACCTTGGGCATGCCTGACACTTGCTCTCAGGAGCTTTAAGAAATGGGCTGTCTCACCTGCTACTGGAGCTGCCCTTTGACCTCCCAGGACTCTTTGCCATCTGACTCCTTTTTTCTGCCTCCTATCTTCAGCTGCCTCACTACTCATCCCAGCCACTGACCCTGCCTTTGGCTTCTCCTCTTCCATCCGACTGCCGTGATGGGGCACACGGTCCTCACACCTCCCACCCAGACCCACCCAGTCGCCATCCTTCCCAAGTATTACACCAATACACTGCTGGACACAAGGCAGCTATCTAGACCCCATTCAACAGTTTAGAAGTACTTGTAGGTGATCAGGCCCCAAGACACAGAGGACATCCTGACTCCAACAGCATCCTCTGCTCTGGGAGAGGGTCTTCAATGCAGCTGTCGGTGTCTGGAGCAGACTGGATGCAACCAGTAGATGGGTGAGTGGGTGGTGGAGTGAATGAATTGGCGGATGGAGGAGTGAATGGATTCTGGGTCGAGGAGTTAATGGACAGGTGGATGAAGGCATTAATGGAAGGTAGGTCGATGAGTGAATAGATGGTGGGTGCAGAAATAGAATGGACAGGAGAGTAGAAAGTGGGGTGGATGGGTGGGTAGAGGAGTGAACAGATGCTAGGTGGAGGAGTGAATGAATACTGGGTGGAGAAGTGAATGGATGGATACTGGGTGGAGGAGTGAATGGTTTGCTCTTTGAACCATCACTGAACAGGGATTCTGGGACTTCCTGGACCTCCAAAAGTTCTCCCAGGGGCCAGGACATGCTCTGATGAATGTCATCAGGAGTAGGGTCCTGAGTCTCCCTAATCAGGAGTTCCTTGTAGCTGCCAGAAGAGAAGAAATGGAAGTTGATCTTGGCATAAGATCTCGGGCCCAGATCTGGGGTGCCGAGCCCTTATATTTTCTTAACACCATCAAGTCGAGTGCAGGTACGGGTGGGGGGTGAGGGGTGGCAGCGCTAAATGTTTCAGGTTGTTTTCCTTCCCACCACGATTGACGAAGTGCCAGTGAGATCTTAAGCCTGGATGGTCAGCTTTGGGGCTTGCCCAGGAGCCTGAGTACCAGGGTGGCTTGAGAGGTTCTGCTTTGGGAAGTACATTTCCGTTCTCCGTGAATCACAAAGCTGACTAAAGGCCACACTCCCAAAAGTGGTTCTCCCAAATGGCATGACAGTGACCCACAGATCCCCTAATGGTGCTTCCCAGAGCTCACCACACTGGGGCTCCAGTGGAGTGAAAACTGTCCCGTTTGTCCAACCTGGCAGCCTTGCTCCTCATTAGCCCGGGAGAGAGAGGAAAACTCCGTGGAATCGGAGAGGGGCTGATAATGGCTGTATTGTTGCGAGAACCCCAGAGGGAAAGGGAACAGCGGCTGACAGAAGATTACTGACAAGTGGACTTTGTCTTCTCGCAGCCCAGTCCCCACATAAAAGACTGAGGAAAAAGGCCCCATTTTGGAAAAGGGGGGATGGGAGTATTAAGAGGAGAAAAAAATGTGTCAAAGAAGAATCTGTTTTCTGGGAAGAGAGGGGCTTTTCATTCCCGTTCAGCTTCCCTCTGGGCCAAGGAACTGCTGGCCATTTGCAGGGAAACTATTTTAGGGAGTCCTCAATCTTATTTCTCATGCAGAAAAAGTTTTCCACAGCACAAGCTGTGTTATGCTTTGGGGTACAATAGCCAGGGCCAGGGCTGTGTGTTTCTGCAGTTGAGAAAGCAAGGGCCTGCTGTATGGATTGCCCAAGGGGCTCTGGGACACGAGGGGTCCCCAGCCATGAGCCTAGACTGCAACCCTGCTGGGGAAAAGCACATGTTGCCCTGCCAGGCTGGAAAGGCCATTCCACAACTCCATCTACTTCAAAGGCAAAGTGTGGAGGAGAAAGTGTGGGGGCTAGAATCAGATTCCACAAATGGCCCACAGAGGGGCTGGAGCCCCCCATGACCTGACGGGAATAGACCCTAGGTGGGCTTTATAGCTCCTGAGTTCCTAACCCCAGCAGCAAGTTAGGAGGTTACAGAAAAACGGAGAGGTGGCACAGTGAGTCAGGGATCAGGCTTAACAATGTGATACAATGTGAATCCATCAGCTAAAGCTGTGTGTTCATGACCCCAAGTTCTGTATTCCAGTGTGCTGTGTGTGCATGACCCC
>CABHPH010127581.1:2653-30298 GCA_902168325.1 Peromyscus nudipes
TTCTTTCTTTCTTTCTTTCTTTCTTTCTTCTTTCTTTCTTTCTTTCTTTCTTTCTTCTTTCTTCTTTCTTTCTTTCTTTCTTTTTTAAATACTATTCTCAGGGCCCATTCTAAAGGTTTTCATAGGGCCCCATCCAGGGAGAAATCATTTTAACAGCCAAGCTCAGACCAGCATGACTACCCAATTTTCTTTGTCACCAAACTAAAGCCCTGGGCAAAACTCACAACACAGTGGTTTCTGTGGATGGATGCTCACAGTCTCAAAATGTCTTGAGCATTAACAAATAAAAGCAAATACAACCAAGTATTGACTTGACTTGTGATTTTTGACAGATCACACCTTGCTGGGAACTAGTATTTTATAGGCATGGTATTTTACAATTTTAAATATATTTCTGCATGTTAGTAGTCTACTGAATATTTTTTGTCATAGTAAAGTTTTGTTTCTAATAAACAGAGTTAGGTATAAATATACTTCCCTGGTTGAGTTCATTTTTAAGATTCTTATTTTGGTTTAAAATGTTTCTTATAACTTATGTATATATGTACATGTTAAAAATTTTATGTATATATACACCTGGACTCTATATGAGGTTATTTTGTTCTTTTAACATTTAAGCATTTAATGCATTTCTTAATTCATCTCGATTTTTTCTTGAGATAAAATTTGCATACCACAGATGTTAAGTAATTTAATGAGGTTTGAAAAGTTTATGTGCTCAATAAACTCAAAACAAGTAAAGACTATTTCCTTGGACATTTTTCTTGTAATGTTCCTCTAGTAGCAGTAACCATTTAAATTTCTATTACCATATATTCATTTTGCTTAATTTGGGCTTAATGTATGTAGCTTTAAATAATATATACCTGTTGTGTCTGGCTTCTTTCAGTCAACATGATCACTATACGGTATATTGACTTCCACATTGATCTTGGTTGCTTCCAGTTTCTTTTGTGGTGGTGTGGTGAATGACTATGTTACTCTAAGAAATTTCTCTTATGAAGATGCATATTTCATTTGTCTTGTGTAAACACCAAAGCTTATAATTGTTGAGTCACTGGGAAGCCACATATAGAAATGTTGGGGAATATTATTTTAAGGTGAATTACTTTTGTTTATGTTGCATTTGTTTAACTCTAGGAAGCTGTGTTACTGTGCCTGCCTAAAACAACTGATGCTCTAATAAAGAATCGAACAGCCAATAGCAAAGCAGGAGAAAGGATAGGTGGGGCTGGCAGGCAGAAAAGATAAATAGAAGAAAAAATCTGGGAGGAGGAAAAAAGGAGAAGGAGCCAGAGAAGGAGGACATCAGGGGTCAGCCACCCAACTACACAGCAAGCCACAGAGTAAGAGTTACAGAAGTAAGAGAACAGGAAAAGCCCGAGGCCAAAGATAGAAGGACCAATTTAAGAAAAGCTGGCTAGCAACAAGCCAAGCTAAAGCTAAGCATTTATAATTAAGAATAAACTTCTGCATATGATTTATTTGGGAGCTGGATGGCAGGCCCCTCAAAAGAGCAAAAACAACTAACAACATAGAAATATATTCAAAACTATCAATGTTTCTTTTAAATCATTGGTTTTTTAACACGTCCACAAGAATCACAATATTCAATCCCCTCTCACAGATACTTATTGCCGCCAGTCTTTTTGGTTTTTGGTATTTTAGTAGGTATCTAGTGGTATGATTTCTGCTCTCAACCATGGAATATACACACATAGAGTGTGTCTTACCTTTTAATTTATCATTGTAATGTATACTTTCTCTCACTCTACTAAATGTGCAAGTAGAATTTAATAGCTGTATATTAAACCTGTATCCTTACTGATCATAAACTACATGATATACATCTTTTAAAATGATCACAGATAAGAATGTGAAAAACAAGTCAATGCACTGACATTCGCATTTATCCTACCTTTAGTGAGAATCAACAGGGATGTAATCACATGTTTAAGGTTTAATTGTATTTTAAAGACCTTGATTACGCATTGTAAATTATTTTCTCAAATAAGTTGTACCACACTCAAGATACGTGACAACCTCTTTTCTAACCAGTACTCTTCCATTTCTAAGTGTTCTGCTTTTTAAATATGCCAATATTAAAACAAAAAGTGGTGCCTGTGCTCCCAGGACCCTGTTCAGAATGCCCTCTCGTCTCCTTTTAAGTCTGAGTATCTCCACACTTCCTCCCCTATCCAATTCAGTGTACTGAGTTTTGTTCAGGGTAAGAGATAAGGAGCCTAGTTCAGTGCAGCTAGTAAGAGCAACAACAGACAATTGGGAGTGCATACAACTAAAAGGCTTCTGTGCAGAAAAAAAAAAAAAACACCGTCATTTGAGTGAATAGGTAGACTGAAGAAGGAAAAACATCCTGAGCAGCTATACATCTGACAGAGGATTAGTATCTAGAATATACGAATAACTAAAAAAAAAAACCTGGATGTCAAGAAAACACCTTTGAAAAATAGCATATTCTAAGACTATACCACCCTGAACGCACCAGATCTTGTCTGCTCTTGGAAAAATAGGTGCATAGAACTAAACAAAAAGTTATCAAATGATAAAATACAAACAGCTGAGAGATTTTTTTGATGTTCATCATTGTTTGCCATGATGAAAATGCAAATTAAAATCACTTTGATATTTTATGTTACCCCAATCAAAATGGCTAAGACTTAGAAAAATCCACAACTAATTCTGCTGATAGGAATGTAAACTGGTGCTGCCCCTCTGAAAATCAGTATGGAGTTTCCTCCAAAACTATAAATAGATATACCACACAAATCAGCTGTATCAATCTTGGGAATATAAACCCAAGGGACTCTATATCTTACTACACACATACTAGCTTATTCAGATTAATTGTTGCTCTATTCACAATATCCGAATATGAAAATAATCTAGATATCCACAAACTGATGAGTGGATGGTGAAAATGTGGTGTATTTACTCAATGAAATGGTATTCAGCTTAAAAAATGGAATCATGAAATTTGCAGATAAATGGAGTAGTAAACAATCATTTTGAGTGAGAAAACCCAGACCCAGAAAGGCAAACATCACATTTTTCACTTATATATGGGTGCTATCTCTGAATCTTTAGCTATGTGTTTTTTATGTGGAATATCAATAGGAAACTAGTAAGGGGCCAGGAAGGAGTAGGGTGTCTTTCAAGGGAGGGTACAGAGAATATAGTGATTAAAAAGAAGAAAAGGGAAATAATGGAACATGAAAGATTAAATGGTGTAGGGGATAGGAAGGCAGGGTAAACAAGGGAATATGTGGAAGAATAATTAACACTAAAGATCTTTTGAAAAGGACAAATGAAAATCTACTATAGAACCATCATATACATTGTAAATGGCGTTACCTTAAAATGAAAAACAACACTTCAACTAGATACCACAAGCTATCAAATAAAAACCTCAGTACCTGGAACTTGTTACCTCTTTCTGAGTTGTTGACCAACGGGATCCTGTAAAGCTGTAAACATTACAGGTTGTTGCTGTTGCTCTTTTACCCTCCAGAAAATGATAACACCCTATTGCTGAAGACACCACTCTCCTGAGTTACAGCACATGAAGAAATCAAATACTGACCAGAAAGCTTAATCCCCACCTGTGATAGCTGGAAGGTGCTATGCTACTGAAGGGGGAAAAATAATTATCAGTCTTACCCATTTGCAATTGTTGTGAGCTCCAATCACGAAAGACCTGACAATATATTCCCACTGGTACAATTGTGGCATGTATGTATGGGAGTGATCAAGCAGTTTCTGTTTGTTTTAAAGTCTGCTCCATAAGATGGAGCCCATATCTGGCACTGGTATTGGTGCCAACAGCCTAAATCCAGATAATTCCCAGGAGAGAACATACTATTATTATATAATCAAATGACCAAAGTATTAAAATGATTTCAAATGACTAATTGCATAGTCTTTACTGGAGAAACATGGAAAGACACAACTGGTCAATATGCAAAAAATTAAGAGACTGTGGGATGCTCAGATCTAAATGGAAAGCTTATATCACACCCCTAAACTCAAGGATTAGGAGTCACTGAAGAAGAGTGGATTAAAAAACTGTAAGAACCAGAGGCAGTAGATGACTACAAAGAAAGCGTTTTCCAGGCACAATAGGGATGTTACATACACAAACTCACAGTGTTTGTGATAGTATGCACAAAACCTGAGCAAACTCAAGTCAGACAAAATCCCAGGAAGAGAGAGAGAGCAGTGGGGTGGAGGCATGAAGTCTCTCTCCTAGCTGAGGAGCCACTAGGGTTTTATAGCTCCTGAGGAAAGCAATGTCCATTTTCTTGAGGAGTGTGCCTCCTTCTAGGTGCATGGGTTCTAAGAAAACAAAGATGTAAAGTTGGGTGGGTAGTGAGTTGGGAGTGGATGTGAAAGGAATTTGGGGTGGGGGGTGAATGTAACCAAAATACATTACAGGAAATTTTCAAAGAATTAACAACAATATTTTAAAAATTTAAAGTGACATTTTAGTGTATGATATCTTTATGCTAAACGAACCTCACTTTTCAAGCACACTTGGAATGGTGCTTTTCTGCTATCTTCATTTTTGAAATAGATATTCCTGTCTCCTGTTTTATTAATCTATTAGTGCTTTTCATTTCCCTTAAATCAATTATTATAACCTACTTACAGAATAGTATTAACCCGCTGCCTAGCATTTGCAGTCCATATCTCTTTCAACTTCCTTCATTGTTTGGCTTTGCTCTAAGCTGAACCACCTTCCACAGACCAAAGACAAGATGTCATAAAGTGAAGGATCTGAAGAACTCAACGCTGCACCTGGGGCCAAGTAGGAGAAAACAAAATAAAGCAAAAAATCATTTTTAGATGTTTCTGACATTTTAAAAGAGGATTTTATTGGTGTAATAAAACAGAGTGGCTTTGGAGCAGTATTTTGATACTAATTTCTGAAGGTGCCTTTAGAGTTACCTTCTATTTTTATACATAGTAAGGGCATTATTAATGCAGATGTGACCACACGGAAAAAAGTAAATGTAAATTAGCTAGCTGATCACGCTTAAGTCCCTGTCTGAAAAGTACAAGATGAGAAAAGAAACAATCTTGAGGTGCATATATTCTCATGGGTATTTCCATGCCCTGACTGGCTATGTTGCACTAGACAACCAAGAGTTATCAATTGCAAGCCATATATTGGTTTAATCACATCCATGGGACTTGCTGTATCCATTAAGGCAAGACATGCAGATTACTGTCATGGAGATTATCATAGTCACAGACCTCCAGAAACAAGGATAGGGCTATGCTAGGCCAACAGAGAAGTCCTGCCTCTGACAAAATGGAAGAGGAAGTCAAGGGAAAACAGGAGCAAGGGTCTCCCAAGGGGTTTCTGTGGGGGAAGGAGCAGGGCAATGTGATCAGACCTAGGAACAATTGCCTTGGCAAATGTCTGCTGGCTCTGACCTCCATAAGCACTCCACTATCAAGTACCTTGCCTGGGGTCTATGATGGCTCAGTGGCCCCAAGTTTGAGAGCCTGACTATGGACACAGCTGGAGGTACAGAACCTGTCCTGATTGTTCTATATAATAAAGTCTATTCACTAGTGGGTGAGCTGTTTACTCTCAGGAATTGACTCGTACTGGGAGAAGAAGCCATCTCTTCAGGCTCAGCTAGGCACCAGATAACAAAACAAAGGAGCAGGAGCTGTGGCTCAGCACTAAAGGTTCCTGGTCCCAAACAACAGGACATAATACAGAAAAGAAAGTGTTGACACGTATTTTCTCAGAAATGTCCTTCTCATCTTTCTATGTCTCCAATAGAATTTGGAAGATACTCTTTTCCATACAATTGGTGACCATTGTAATCCCATATTTTCTTCTTACCTCATTCTCTAGACCTTCTTCATCCCTATCCCTTTCCTTTGGAATGTCCCTCACTGCTTTGCCTTTTCCTTCTCCGCTTGTTTCTTCCCCATCCCTTCATCACTGATGTCGAGACCACTGTCAAGCCGTCTCATGATGCCTTCTTGCCTCGTCTCTTTCTCTCTCCGTTCTTCTGCCTTCCGAGTGCTCCATGACCTCGCTTTTTTGAGATTATTTTAATTTAGAAATAAAACAAATCTTAGAGGGAGGGAAATAAAAATGAGCTCTTCTTTCATGAGCTCCCCACACTCTCGCCTTCATGAATTTTCAAGATGAAAAAAGTATTCCGCATGCACCCCCACAACCCCACAGTCATGTTGCTGATGTAGGTCAGCTTCGCAAGAGAACCAGTGCACCACATCATATCAAGTTCTACTGCTGTGGCCACAGCAATCTCCTGCAATTCTTTTTTTTTTTTTAAATCAAGTTTGGTGCATCTTTTAACCATCCGATTTGAGTCCTTTATAGGTTGCCAACTTGGCTTAACAAACTGAACTACCTGATTCTTGCCTGCTTGCTGGATGGCTGCTTAAGAAGCCAGAGACACATAACTCAAGCACAAACTGGCTTGCTAATCTGTAAGCATTTCCTTATTTGCTGTCGAATAAACAATATCTGGCCTTCATTAAAGTATTCTTCCTTTAAAAATATCATTTCCTTTTCCTTAATGTCTTTCACTTTTCCAAATACTACTGTAGCACAAATTGTTAACAGGTTTTATTAATAAAAACAAACCCACAGCCAGGTATTGGGGTGAATGCTGAAAGATCAGAGAAACAGAACAAGTCACAGCTAACCTCACCTTGCCAGTTCCTCAGCTGATCTCATTTCCTCAAACTGGAAGCCTCTGTGTCCTCATCCGAAGGGATTTCATCTGAACTGCTGCCCAAAAGCCTAAAAGCTTAACAGACCCTAGTTACTGGTCCTCATGCCTTATATACCTTTCTGCTTCCTGCCATGACTTCCTGGGATTAAAGGCATGTGTCACCATGCCTGGCTGTTTCCAGTGTGGCTTTGAACTCACACAGATCCAGATGGATCTTTGCCTTTGGAATGCTAGGATTAAAAGTGTGTGTGCCACCATTTTGTGGCCTCTATGTCTATCTAGTGGCTGTTCTGTTCTCTGACCCCAGATAAGTTTATTAAGGTAATATATTGGGGGATACAACATCATCACATACTACCTTTGTAACAGCCCCAGTCAAACTCTGTCTCCATTTCACAGCACTCCCTTCTAGCTGTCCCAATCCCCTCTCCACAGATTGTAAACATCAGCTCTGATTTGATATCCGGTGTTGGTGCTTAATGTAAATACACTAGACTTCTCTTAACTTGCACACTCCTCGAGGGCAAGAATATTCATTTCATCTTCTATCAAAGAAGTCCAATAAATTGCCACTGTCTACTGCATGCTATTCTCTCTGCAGACAATGTTGTCTGAACAGATCATCTGTTCACCACTGCAAATTCAGCTCAGTAAAGATGACTTCTGGGACCATGGCAAATAGTCACTGCCTCCTTCACAGAGACATGGGTTTTCTTTGAACACAACTGTACTCCAGCTTTTGATCTTTATCATCTACTTCCTGTGTCTGGTTCCATCACATATGGAGGAGGTAGAGATCCCACTTTGCACATCTGTGATCTATGTCTATCCTTACCACCACTGAAAAGGTATGGCGATCACACTTTGCACATGGCCTCATTGTCATATATCAGAGGTCTCAATGCATCTAAAGCATGAATAGTCAACACCAATAATTATAAATTCAACACCCACTGTCAATATTCCTTCTGGAATGACCATTTGTATTTGGTTAGAATTTTTTTTCCCTCTTCCTCTGGGATCTTTACATTTTACCTAGGTTTGTAAATCCAATCAACTCATTTGGGATGTTAGAGCTATTAGATAATTCATACCACTTTCATAATAATTCTTTCAATAGATATATGGATTTTTTGGCCATTATCTATTGTATATCTCCTGTTCCTAAGTTTTTTTGAAGCAATTTAGGAACGATTTCCCTCTAGTCTGCAACCAAAATACTCTTCTAATTGCAATAGATAGATAATGGATGTGCTTATTTTTCTCCCTGGATTTATATTCCAGCCTCTATTTATAGCCTTTCAGCTTCAGTACTGGCAGGTGTGATGTTTCATCACTTGAATATATCATAAAAAGGTCGTTTAAAAAAGTTGTGGATATACATATAGTTGTATATTTAGACTCTTCACTTTAAGAAGTCTTCTGGATACAGAGGAATTTTCAACTAGAAAAGAAAAAAAAGAGTCCCTACCTAAACCTAGGCAGCTTGATTAAGAAATTTCATTTTTAGTCTTTCAATCTTATATAAGTGAGCAACCACCTAGCTTGCCTGAATCCTAGGCTTAATACTACTTTTTTGTGGTGGAGTCATTTATTTGGTCCATGTCAAGATGCCCTTATTGGATCACTATGTCCAAGAGGAGGATCTATCTATACAGATAAGTTATTTTTCATTTTTATAGCATTTCCCCTATCTTCTTATGCTCTATCGGCATCCATGATAAGATACATATGGTTTTTAAATCAAACTGGAGTCACATTAATCATATTTCTCTCTCAGCTTAAAATCTTTCTGGTCTCCTGATGTCTTATTTTTTCATTTAGTTCCTCATGTTATCTTTCTCTTTCCTTTGTGTCTGCCTTTATCTTCTCCTTAGTGTTCCAGCCTTGCCGCTCCGCAGAGGTCTGAGAACAGGCTGTGAGGACCGTTCTGTGGGCTCCCACTGCCATGCGTGATCTCCCTTGCCAGTCGGGCTTATTCCTAATCATCCTTACAGATCTGTTCAGTGTCAACCTTCTTCAAAGATGCTTCCAGCTGCCCCTAAGAAGGTGTGACAATTTCCTCCCCCAAGTCCCACTGCTCAGCTCATGTACGCGTTACATAACACCCTACTTCTTTTAACTACTCATGACTCTTTTGTTTTATTATGCCAATGCTATATGCTCCCTGAAGAAAGAACTGTATATGATCCAGAGCTTTTTTCCTAATGGAAGTTCAGTGAGTATTTCTCAAACCTTTAAAACAGGCATTTAATAATATAAAGGAGACGCTACAACATAAGTGCTGCAGCGGAGACATGGGGATAAGCTTGACGGCGGAACATGGCAGGTCTCACAGCTCCGTATCCCCGCAGTCCAAACGGCCAGACTGCTGACAGCTGCTAAGACACACATACAGGAATTCCAAGAGGGATGTAGACATGGCTTTTATCCCTCACACCAGGAACATGCTAGACTCTGTAAGTCCTGCCTTAGTTCTTCTCTGGCCACTGCTTATATTTCTTAACCTGGCATGCAAACCACCTTGTCAGGCACACAGGCGAAGACAGAAGTTAGGTAAGGCAGGATTGGGGGGAAAATGGGGAACACGACAGCTAAAATACACTCAAATTAGGATGTATGCAAAGGAATCTGGGTAAGACAAGGCAAGGGCTTGTATTCAATGTTGATTTTGGTTATAAATAGCATTTAGGTAACTTAAAATCTTTCAGCATGGTATGTACTTGGAGGAATAAAAGAGAGGGAGTTTTTGAATATGTGTCCCTTGTTTGGGACTTTGTTGAATAGCTTTGAGACATAGTTACCAGAAAAGACATAAAACATCTATTTTAACTTGAATATAAGTATTAAATGGGACATACTTACATTAAGAAATGACCAGAGGCTTATCTGAAATTCAGAGTTAACTAGCTGTCTTACTCTGTCACTGGACAACCCTAATCTTAATAGCAGTACATGAGATCATGGAGAATAACAAATGTGAGCTCAAGAATAGGGAGTAGGAACTGAGCATCATTTAGGACATGCCAAGTCAAGGCTTCCTCTAGAACACTTAGCTGCTGGTGTCTAGTAAACAACTGCTCAGGAGGTCAGCAGAAGAATTCAGGCTATGAAGTAATTGCCAAAGAGACTGGCATGGAGGAGAATGTGTGGTGGGCAGAAGAGGGTCATACATGAATATTGGAGGCACCTACTGTTCAAGGCTACATAGAAGATAAAGCTTCATCAAAAGAGAATAAGACAGAGATTATGGTAAAGACAGAGAGTGGCAGTGTGCAATGGGGTGTCACAAAAACAAGAAAAGAGAGACAGGTGTGGCAAGGCATGTCCCTAACCTTAGGACTGGGGAAGGTGAGGCAGGAGGACCACTGTGAGAGTAACCTGGCTGTAACACATAGTGAGCTCAAGGCCAGCTTTTCTATTCAGTTAAGTCCTATTTCAAAAAACAAAGACCAAACTAAATGATGAAGGAATTAGGAGCAGAGGATGTATACAAGGAAAGAATGACAAAATACCTTTAAAATCTCCTGGGAGACAGAATGAGAGAGGAAATAACAGGATCATTGGATACCAAAAATAACCTTGACATGTAGTTTCCTTACAGATAGGAGTAGAGGTGAGGCCTTTCTACGTCCTCTATTCTCATAAGCATGTGAACCTAGCTGGGAACTCATCTTTCTTCAGTTGACTTTATGTAAATCATGAGGTTATTTTCCAGGAGTGGGCTATATACCTTGTATATGCCTATATTAACAATCATTTTAAGTCTTGTAAATGCATGGTAAGCAACAGTTAAAACTGAAAATTATCAATATGTCTTGAGTACCCGCTATGATCTTGCAAGATTTCAACTGTTGGAGAGATGTCAAACAATGCTGAGACAATTTCTAGAGTTACAAGTCTATTTCATAGTTAAGAGCCTGAAAGTTAAACTGAATGTTCCTTTGGATCTTTAGATGTGTGTGATTAACGTGGAACACCCTTAACACACAGTAAACTACAAAGAGGCAATTGAAGGGATTTTTAAGGGAAGAAGAGGAGTAGAAGAACACAGGTGGTGAAGAGAGGGATCATGGGAGGTGCCTGTGGGAGGGGACTGGGAGGGTAGACAAGAGGATGAGGCATGTCAGAAATAATTAACACTAGGGGTGTTTGAAAACGCTATAATGGAACATATTATTCTAGAAGCTTCCATGTATATAAATGGAGCTACCCTATATGGAAAATAGTGCCTCTTCCTAAAGTCATTGTTCATCAAAGAGTCCAGCTATGAGATTCTGTCCTGTGAGGTATTGGTCAGGAAGGTCCCACAGAGCCCCCTCAAACAAAACAGTGATTTGTAGCATGAATCCTAATTGGTCTTAATAATAAAAACCCAGAGTCAGATATCAGGGTGAAAGCTGAAAGATCAGAGAAGCAGAGCAGCCAGCCACCAGAAAGACTTCTTACCTCTTCCGAATCCTCGGCCTGAAAAGGCCAAGCTCCTGTCTGTACCTTGCCTTATCACTTCCTCTCTCCACCCAGCCATATCACTTCCTGTCTCTTCCTCCCAAGCACTGGGATTAAAGGTGTGTGCCAACATTGCCTGGCTTCTATGGTTAACTAGTGACTGACTCCGCACTGTGATCTTCAGGAAAGCTTTATTTTTGTTAAAGCACAAACAAAATATCACCACAGTGATTGTTTTTGTTCTTGGTTAATCCCAGAACTAGAGAGTAAAACCTTACCGCTGAAAACATCATGCACTTGGATCACAGAACATGGAGCCATCAAACTGGTAAGGATTTGCCAGATTCCTCTCTAACGGCTAGCATTCATAGTACTGGAAGGTGCTATACAATGAAAAAAGTCATCAATAGTCTTACATAGCTGTAAAACTAGTAAGATACAACAATTACTGACCTGACAAGACATGCCAATTGATGCAATAGTGGCATGGATATGGGATAAACCAATCACTTTCTCATTGCGGGAGGGAGGGTGTCACAGACCATAGAAGATAATTTGACACTACTATTTTCTGAAGGGACACAAAAAAACCACCTTCAAACTACTTATCTCTATGGCCATCAGTTAGTGAAGCTTTCAACTCTCATCAGAGAAGTTTGATTTTGCAGTAGATGGCAATGAATACAGAGACCTACAGCTGTTAGAGAGCAGAGGATGAGTAACTATGGAATGCTTAGCTCTAAATGAGCCATTTATATCACACCTTCTCCCACATAGCACAGAGAACACTGTTGACAAGGGACTAGAATCACAAAATCTAAGACCTGGGATGTAGGGAAGATTGCTACAAAATTGTGTCTTCTGGACCCAACAGAGACATTGCACTTAAGAATTCACGGTGGCTATGGTTGCCTACATAAGATCTACACAAAGTCAAGCCAGTGAAAATTCCAACATGAATTAGGGAAAAAAAGTCAGGAGGCCCTACCCCTGTCTGAAGGGTTTCAATACCTGAAGACTAAGTTTGAAAGACTCAGGTTTCTCCAGGGAAACGGTCCCGGTGGGGATCTGACAACCATACACATTAGTACAGTGTTGATTGTACTATGTGGGCTATGAAACAAAGAGAGGAAATTTGGAGTGGGAGGCTGTGGCAGGGAGGGAGTCTTGAAGGAACTGGAGGGGAAATGGGTGGTTGATATCATCAAAATACACTGTACACATATCTGAAACTATCAAAGAATGAATAAAATTGAGTTTGAAGAGAACAAAGAACCTCGGTGATATCGCGGCATCTGTTCAATTTTTTCTGGTTTTGTCCTTAGAATGACTGCTGAGCTTGAGTTTCTTAGTGCAGTCTACAATCACATCTGATTATAACCATATCAACCTGTCAAAAATTGAGCTTAGGTGCAAATCCTACTTTGCCATAAATGTACAGCTTTCACTATAACAAATATTTCTGTGGAATTCATAAAACTACAGCTCATAGGCCATACCTCCTGATTTTGTGAATAAAGTTTTATTGAAACACTGTCATGAAAGAAAAAGGTAATCCCCAGGATGAGGAGATTTCTCAGAGAGTAAACTCAATACTGGACAATGATGAGGAACTGAGTTCAGATCTCTAGCATCCACACCAAAGGGGACATGGCCAGTAACCCAGTGCTGTTGGGATTTGGGGGTAGATGTAGAGGCAGAGAAGGATCACTGGAGCTTACTTGCCACTAGTCTAGCGGAAAACCAGGGAGCTCCAGGTTCAATGAGAGACCCGGTCTCAGGGGAATAAGATGCAGAATGATAGAGCAGGACCCTCGGCATCTTTCTCATCTTCTTCTGGCTTTAACACACAGGCATGTGCATCTGTACACACATGTGTATACATATATACCACGCGCGCGCGCGCGCGCGCACACACACACACACACACACACACACAGAGTACAATCTCACTGGGGGTCATTAATACATTTGAGTATCAAACATCTAGGGTTTAATATACACATAAGCCCCAATTTTGTGTTCCCAGTACTGAAAACTTAGAAACATGAGGCTTTTCTTTACTCTTACTGTTTAAGCAAAGGAGTAACCACAGGGGGAAAAGAATTTACTTTCACTGTCATTGTCTTAATCTATTCCAGCCAGACACAGCTGTCCAGATTGACCCTGTATGAAGGAAGCCTAGGTGTGCTTGGGGAAGGAGCAGCCTTGGGCTGCACCTGCCTACCCACACATTTTCAGGGTACATCAGTTGATATATGATAGTCAGCTCTGCCAGATTTTCTCGTTAAAACAGTGTATATAATAAAATGAAAATAACGATGCTACACCTACTGTGTAACCACCTGTCAGTAAATTTATGAACAATTAGAAAATGAAAGTACTTTCCAGAGAGCAATTTGTAGATGCAATAAAATGCTCATTTTTTTTCAGAAATACAATAGGACAACAACTTTTCATATTCCTCCTCCTAAACAGCTTTTGCAACAATTAATCAGCTCTGTTTCGTCGTTGTTGTTGTTTAATATTCCAGTTCTTCCAAATGTGCTAGGTTGACTAACAGCAGGCAATGAAGGAGCCATTTAGAATTTTCAGCTGAAGTGATCCTTCAATCCCAGGCTGTCTCATGTTTGTAGGAAGCCACCCTTGTCAATAAACTTGGGTTATACAGCATTGTCTCCAGAGCTCTACCACTAAAATCCAGCTGCCAACCTTTTTCTTCGTGGAATAGACATTAAGCCCAAGACATCTATTCCAGAGCAACGCGATATCCTCCTTTGAATTTGTTAGCAACTGACCCACAGTCATATCCCATAGTTGCAAAAGGTGATAATTAGGATCTCCTGCATGGGATGCCCAGTCCCATGCAATTTTCCTGGGCATGTGAACTTATAACAATTTTAAATGAACTCATTAGGTCATATACACAGGAGAATTATATATATATGTATATGTATATATATAGTAATAATAAAAAACTCATCTTAAACTTGGAAGAGGGAACATGAGAGGTGTGTGGCTGCATGATAAACAGCAGGGCTTGCAACACTCCACCTGGAACCCATTCCTGTGTGGGAAGATGCTTTCCCAGGATCAGATGAGCCATTCAGCCAGGATCCATAGGAGCTAGAGACTCCATCATCTCTAGAAGAGAATGGGATGCCTTATCAAGAGAAGAATTTCCTTACTGGTAACCAGGAGTCCCATCCTCAGAGTGTGACATCCGAGAAGCTCCTATATAGAGCCTGTCCCTGAGTTTCTCCTCTACTGTGTCTGACTTCCTAAGGCTGCCCAGTCAAAGCCAGCAAAGTAGATGGTGCTGGCCTCCTGTTGCCTTGAAAACACCAATTTTTCAGCAAAGCCATGTTTTTCCCCTCAAAGCAATTGGTTAGCATCTCTCCATCTGCTATTTCACCTCTTCCTTTTAATCTGTGTTATTATTATTTTTTTTAATCTAAAGTCCTTTTTTGTGCACATTTTGCTCCCTCAGTGGCCTTTTCATAGATTCCCACGCTTTCCTCTCCTCTTTTCATGTCAGCTGTTTTGTAAGAGCTCTCTATCTTCGGTCGTCTTTGTTGTTTGACTCTTCTCTTTTAGGGTGCCTTTCCCCTCTCTTCATTGTTATTCTCACTGAGATTTCTCTCTTGTCGCTGGATGGACTTGAATTTTGATCTTTTCTGCTAGACTTAAAGCTTTGTCATCTTTCTGAGTTTTATTTGTGAGTCATTTTTTTCCCCCTGCTCATCATTCTTCTTGAAGCAAAAAGCAAGGTTTTTTTTCCTTCTTTTAAAATCAATCTATGGGATCCATTTGGTGGCGTGTGTTTGGCCCAAATGTTTCTTCTTTCTGTGGTCGTCAATTATTTTAATTGTAACCATCAAGGCTCAGAGATGGATGGAGACAGTGAAGGGTCTCTTTTCTAGTAATTTGAACTAGTCCTTTTCTCGATGAGTCTACAGTTACCTTGGAAGGAAAAGGTAATCCATGACTCAAACGAAAGAGTCTAATGTACAAAGCCCTGATGTAGGGGTTTGATTTTCTTACCATGTTTCAATTGATAACTTGACAGTCGTCTAATACAGTCTTAGGAAGGAACTGATTTGTGTGTGTGTGTGTGTGTGTGTGTGTGTGTGTGTGTATGTGTGTGAGTGTGTGTGTGTGTCTGTCTGTCTGTCTGCCTGTCTGTCTGTTTCTGCATCTGAGTATCTGTGTGCTCACAGGTGTGTACTTGTATGTATGATTGAAGTATAGTTTTATGTGGAAAAGGACTTAGATTTTAAATGTAAAACACAGAGGGCTGAGAAGATGGTTCAGTAGTTAAGAGCATTTGGCTGGAAGAGGTGGAGGCACAGGCCTTAAATCCCAGCACTTGGGAGGCAGAGGCAGGTGGATCTCTGTGAGTTCTAGGCCAGTCTGGTCTACCGAGTGATTTCCAGG
Source organism: Peromyscus nudipes (assembly GCA_902168325.1). NCBI lineage: Eukaryota > Metazoa > Chordata > Mammalia > Rodentia > Cricetidae > Peromyscus > Peromyscus nudipes. The sequence continues at coordinate 18,283 of CABHPH010127581.1, forward strand.
ACAGTCAAGGCTATATAGAGAAATCCTGTCTCAAAAACAAAACAAACAAAAAACCAAACAACAATGACAACAACAAAGAACACTTGCTGTTCTTCCAGAGGACCCACGTTGGTTCTCAGCACCTAGGTCAGGAATCTCACTACTACTCAAAACTCCAGCTCCAAAGGGTTCAACACCCTCTTCTGGCCTCCACAGGAAATCCATGGCATAAGCACAAACACAAATGCATGAAAAATAAAAATGAATCTTAATAAAAATCAATGTAAAACATGAATGTTACATGCAAATCATTCATGTAACCACCATACAGATCAAGATATAAATTTGCCCCTTATTCCAGAAGGTTATTTTAGGGCCTATTCCAATTAAGGCTGTCGCCCACGAATGGCCACTCTCGCTGAACCTCATATAAGTGGAACAATAAAACAGGCACTCCTTTGGATCTGGCATCTTTCACTTGTAACATCTGTGATAGTCTTCCATGTTGTTGTGTGTTTAATAGTTTGCTCTTTTTAATGTCGTGTGGTTTTGCACAGCACATACCCCACAGTCTGTTTATCCATTCCCTAATGGATAAACATTGGATGGTTGATAGTTTCTAACTATTTTAAATAAAGCTACTATGAACATTTTTCTTCCATGTCTTCTAGTGTATGCATACACTAATTTTTCTTGGGAAAAAAATACCCAGAACTTGAACTTGAAGATATCATATAGACGCATATTTAGATTTAATGGCAGTTACTAAACAGCTTTCTAACATGGTGGCGCCAACTCCCAGCAGCAATGTTTGACAATTTCAGTTGATCCCCATTCTCAGCGAGGCAGTATTGTAAGTCTTTTTAAATTTTAACCATCTGCTAGGTAAGAGAGGAGGTTAGAATTTAAATGCTAACTACACTAAATATGCCAATCATCCAAAACTGCTGTGTGTTGCACATATCTTAAATCGTGTAAATCTTAAATTCCTCAAATTCTTTTAGAGACATTGATTTGTAAACCTTTTGCTGTTCATTCAGCCTCCTCAGCCACTGAGGCTGGCCAGGTCCATACTGAACCTCTAAGTTCTGTCATGTGAAGCTGGCTGAAAATCGCTATGGCATCTGGACACTCTGTCCCATTGTCCCTCAAATAAAATCAGTGCTTCATGGCAGGGCTCTGGCCTCCCCAGTGGCTACTCATTGGCCTCTATTGTCTTCCTGACTTGGGAGATCTCATTCTAGAGGAGCAAGTGTACCCCAAATGAAGAGTGAGCTAGTGAAATGATTCTGCATCTTTCCTGATAGTAGACAGCTTCAAGGAACCTTCTCTGTGGCATTGTGTAGACTTTCTAAAGAGCTGGGCAGAAACATTTGCCAGTTTGCAGGCTCTGTCCTATGACTGCCCATGCCCACTCTTCCCCAGTGTGATGGGATATATCTCAAACTGAGCCAAATTATCCCTTCCATCCTTCAGCTGCTCCTTGTCATGAATTCTATCACATCAATGAGACAAGTGCCTAACAAACTCCCCCCAGTCTTTACTTACTCTGCCTAGCAATTTAGACTGAAATTCAGCACCAGCATTTAATTATTACTACTCTCCCAGGACCTCTTTTTTAGTAATCTATCTAAACTAGCTAGCTTAATTACAACATTCTTAAGATTTTTTTCTGTTATTGTACTATTTATTTTTTGATCCTCTGAACTCTTGTGTATGCTTGGCAAGCCCTGCACACCAGGTGCTCCTTTTATTTTTCATTTTGAGAAAGGTCCTTCTAATTTGCCTAGATGAGCCTTGACTAGACTCTGTAATCCTGGTAGCCTTGAACTTGGTATCATCCCACCTTAGTCTCCCAAGTAGCTATAATTACAAACCTACACCACTGGATTATAAATAGATTGGTGGAGATGGCCTATCTTATCCAATTTCTAGGAGGTTACCATGTGCTAAGTAGAATATCAGGACCCAGATGCAGTCCCTGAGAGTTTGGGCCATCACATTCAGGTCTGTGAGCTTCAATGTGTTACTGTATGATGGTGATGCAGGCTTCTTCTTGTTAGAGCTCTCAGGGAAATAGGAGACACATCAGTAATACCTTAGGAAGGGAACCCTAACAAAAACACACTGTGAGGTAGAACTGTTAACCTGGGCTTGTAATACTGACTTTTGTCTGTTTTTCTTCAATGAAAGGCACAGTCTAAATTGAAGACATTTTTTCCTCAATGCAACTAAGCTCATCATGCCATTATCAAAATGATATTTTTACATGGCATGCTTTTCAATGAATAACTAATAAGGTAGTAAACTAATTCTGCAGTTTCTCTGTAAGGGGATTATCATCCCATCTTAAGACATCCACTAACATTCTCATGTTTCCTTCTTCCAGGCCATCTTCTGTGTAACTGATTTTACCTTCCTCCTGCTACTAATTTTCATTTGTTCATTCATTATTTATTCATCAAGTGGCCATTGAACAGCAAGCATTGCCCTGGATACCAGAAATAAAACAACAGACAGGAGCAACACAGTCTCCAGCCTTCGGAACTTGAGGCCCAGTAGAGAGGGATACATTTGTTAAAAACTTGGGGAAGCATAGGTAACTGTAAAACAAGTATTCTGAAAAGACACATGGAATGCCATGTGAACCCGCAATGGGAAACTGTTTAAATGAGAGTTGCTCAGCAAGTGGTAGGTAAGTTGAAATCTGAAAGGTACCCAGAGTCAAATGAAGTGAATGGAGAGAGAAGTATATTTAGAGGGGAAATGGAAAAATGTTTGAACCAGAGGCAGTTGAGAAAGAGCTTGAGAAATTCTGAAAAGAAACCTCTTGGTAGGAATGCTAACTCTACAGGGTTGGTATTTTGGGATCAAGCCCTAGAGGCATCTGTGGGTCAGAGCTCCAACCAGTGAAGGGTATACTATGTAATGTCTTTATATTATATAAATAATAATGTTTTAAACACTGTGGGGTGTGTGTGTGTGTGTGTGTGTGTGTGTAGTTGCACATTATATTTGTATTGTTTAGTTTTTTTTTTTCTTTTCAACTTGCCACAATCCAAAGTCATCTGGGAAGAGGGGACTTCAACTGAGAAATGCCTCCATCAGATTGGCATGTACACAAGTCTGTGGGACATTTCTTTGATTATGGTTGAGATGATCAGTATCATCCCTGGATGGGTGGTCCTGGGTTTTATAAGAAAGCAAGCTGAGCACACCCTGGGGAGCAAAGTAAGCAGTGTTCTTCCATGATCTCTGTTTCACTCCTGCCTCCAGGTTCCTGCCTTGAGTTCCTGTCCTGACTTTGCCTCATAATGGATTATAAGATGCAAGATGAAATAATCCCTTTCCTCCCCAAGTTGCTTTTGTTCATGGTGTTTTATTACAGCCATAGAAACCCAACTGAGACATGGCTGCAGAGGCAATAGGAGATGGTCTAGAGAAGGTTTGAATCTGACACCAAAAATAAAGACATAAATGTGGGAGAATTACTATTAAACAAATATGGAGAAAACAGAAATGATAGGATGTAAGTTCTGGATATAAGTAGTAAAGGTGGTTACACAATAATATGCATATACTAACACAATGGAATTATAAACTTACTACCAGTTAAAATAGCACATTTTATGCTATGTATATTTCACTATCATAAAAGCAATCAAAAAGACTAAATGTGAATGAAGTTAGTAGATTTGGAGGAGTTCATGTGACTGACAATGGTACCCTGTATCTGATTGCTGGGAACAGAGGTACAAAGGAGTAAACACAGTTAATAAATGTTTTTAAAAATGGCCGGGCAGTGGTGGTACATGCCTTTAATACCAGCACTCGGGAGGCAGAGACAAGCGGATCTCTGTGAGATCAAGGCCAGCCTGGTCTACAGAGTGAGTTCCAGGACAGGCTACAAAAGCTACAGAGAAACCTTGTCTCAAAAAACAAAAAACAAACAAAAAAATTGGCTTTGGTATGACAGAGAGAGGCTAGCTATCTACCCAGAGTTTCATCATGTCATTCGGGGTACAATGTTAAACTACATTTTCTAGCTTGACAGGAAGTTACAACCAAAGATTGAGAGTGCCCCTATAAACGTCTCATTGGTTAGAGGCCTGGTCCATAAAAGATAAGGAAAGAAAGAAAAAATACACCCAAGGAAACACAGCTTTTATATTCAGTCTTTACCTTATCCTCCAGCCTGCCTGCTACATATTTCTGACCATTGTTGATACTTTTCATCATGTTTTGAAGATGGCAGAACCTGCATCAACTTCTATTATTAAATATCTGCATGGATCCTGGCCCCTGGCCTTCCCTCACCTTCTGACAATGAAGCATATGAGCAAGTGATGGAGTTTTTATTATAAATTAAGCCACTAAGATCTTGAACTATAACAAACTGAAATTTCTTTATTTGATAATTGTTATATGCTGGCTTGTATCTCCACAAAAAAGTCACATAGAGGCATACCCCAATGATATAGTCTTCTGAGAAAGTTCTTAAGGGATGCTATTAAAATCAAATGAGGTTGTAGTAAGATCCCTAACCTTCCTACTACAAAGTTCTCTCTCTCTCTCTCTCTCTCTCTCTCTCTCTCTCTCTCTATCTATCTCTATCTCTCTCTCTCTCTCTCCATATACCAAGAAAAGGCCATTTGAAGACACGAGAAGATGCTGTCAGCAAACAAAGGAGAACATCCCAATCGGAAACTATCCTACTAGCAGCTTGGCCTTGGGTTGATTCTCAGCCTCTGGGACTGAGAAAACACGTTTCTATTGTTAGGACAATGACCTTGTGATATTTCATTATAATGTCTCAAAGAGCTTACGATGGGCCCCTGGGTTTAAGAGGTGGAAGGAAACACAGCTGTATAGGACTACAGTTGTTCTTTTAAATCAAGAACTTAGGTGTTTGGCAGTGCCAATCACTAGGACAGGGAACAGTGAGGTGATCAGGCCTAAGCTCCATCCTAGATATGAGTAAGAACACTTAAGAGAAGAGGTCAAATTAGCCTAGAAAATAATTGGTATCTAAGAGGTAAGCAGGTATATTGGTCAGGGTTCTGTACAATAACAAAATTAACAGTGTGTGTGTGTGTGTGTGTGTGTGTGTGTGTGTGTGTAAAAATTTATTAGATTAGCTTACATTACATGCTCTGTGAGGTCCAACAGTGGGTGTCTTACACTGGAGAGGCTGAGTATCTGGTAGCTGTTTGTCCATGGAGTTAGATGTCTCAGCAGTCCTGGCGTAGAACTGAAGGCTGAGACTCTAGGCCCTAGAAGATTCCTAAAAAACTTTGTAGGTCTTTGGTCTACACTGGAATCATGAAGAAGCTGGTTCTAACATTAGCAAAGAGATGCCACATCAACAGGACAGATGAATTTGCTACTGATAGTGAGATCAAGTAGGCAAAGAGCAAAGGATTCCTTCTTCCATGTCTTTTCATGTGGGCTGCCACCAGAAGTTATTGTCCACATAGAGGATGGTTCTTCCTGCTCCAAATATCTGATCAAGAAATTTCCTCTCAGGAGTATCCAGTCATTTGCATTTTAGTTATTTCCAAATCCAGTCAAGACTAGCCTTAGCCACCACAAAACAAAATTGAATGGATTTGATGTGAAGTAGTGCCTAGGTATCCAGGAGGCATAGACCCACCCAGAATACCTTAAGATGTCTAGGGTAAAGAGAGAACACTTTTCTTCTGATGCACCATTTGCAGAAGCAAAGGCTTTCTTTTTTCAAGATTTATCTATTTTTATTTTATGTGTATTGCTGTTTTGCTTGCATTTATGCAAGTGAATGGTATGTGTACCTGGTGTCTACAGAAGCAGAAGAGGATGCCAGATACCCAGAAACTAGAGTTAAGGACAGCTGTAAGCCATCATGTGGGTGCTTGGAACAGAGCCTGTTCCTCTGTACATGCATCAAGTGCATTTAGCCACTGAACCATCTCTTCAATCCCAGGTTTTATTTATTTATTTTTAATAAAAGCAACATAAAAAAGCCAGAATTGTGACTTCTCTCCCCTTGGTTGGTGGCCCATCTTTATTAAAAATATAATTATAAGCACAAACATTAGAATTGGAAGGAGTGGTTCATTTAATTCTGTGTAGCAAATGTCACTGTGAGCCATCCTCCACTGTGCATTGCTGGGGTGGACACAGCCAAGCTGTCTGTCCTCCCGGTATGGATCCTCCAGTGTTGGAAGGTGACAGAACACTCCTCTAAAGGCAGATGGTGGTGCTTTACAGTGACTGATCATCATTACCTAGCACAGGACCTAACAGTGATGATGAGCAACAGATTGCAGCTTATGCTTTCACATAGTAGCTGTTCATAAACACAGTGAGGTGAATGAAAACATGAAATAAAGGGTAGGTATGAAAGGAATCTTTATATTATACACAGAAGCACAACTATAAAAATATATATTTATATATACATACATATACACACATACATATGTATATGTGTGTATATATGTATGTATATGTGTGTGTATTTATATCTATATCTATATCTATATACATACATATATATAGAGAGAGAGAGAAAGAGAGAGAGAGAGCTGTATAAACTGTTTCATTGTCCAGCAATGAAAATCTGAATCTCAGAGCATGAATGAAACTCAGAGACAATCTCCTTCCACATTTTTATTCGTCATGAGACAGATACTGGAAAGTTAATCACATCTGAGCACAATTGATGGGTGTTGGTGCTTTGACTCACATAGTATTCTTATAACCAGGTAGTTATTTTCCTTGAGAAGTTTAAGAAGACTCTTACATTTTATATATACTGAAACACGATGCTAACTATGGTACTTGCATTGCTAAGAAGGAACCAAAAAAGGTCTGGGACCCCTGAGGTTTTCAACCCACGACGAAAGAGGAGGGAGGCTTGTGGTCTAAAGATGCATGTCAGTGAGAGATGTGTGGAATATATTGAGAGAAGCAGAGGCACCAGAGAATGCTCACTGAGGAGAATTCTCCAGCAGCTTGCTAGAGGGCATGAGATGAAAACCAAGAGGCAGCAGTCTCAACTTTTCACCTAACTAAGTGCAAGGTGACACTCAGGAGAAGCGAGAGCCAGTAAGGCAGGAGCCCAGCTGGATGACTCCTGCTCTTGGAGCCATCCCTCTGACACCTGGGCCCCTTGCTGTTCCCTATCAATCACACTCCTGCCTTCTTCAGGGGAAAAGCAATCATTGCCTAGCCCTGTTCGGAGAACTTCAAGTTGCCCCTGAATCCAAACAGTCTTTCCACTGTGGAGAGCAGAACTGTGCATAATCACCTTGCTTGCAGCCCAGTTCTATGTAAATATATGCAAATGCCCTAGCAGAGTTGGCCTGGCCTTCCAAAGAGGCTTCTCCTGCTTCAGAGCAGTGCCCTTGCCTATTTAAGGGAGCTGGATTAAGACACTGGAGTATGGAGGGAATGAGCGTTAACTTTGGTCTAGTCATAACAAGGAGAGGTTAAGTGCCACCCCACATGAATAAGCAAGCCTGGACTGAGATACAGAACCTGCTGGGGTCACTTGCCATCACTTTTCTCCACAGTAGCTGTAGCCTAGGGACCGTTCAGTCAACCACAGACAGAAAATCACTGTGAGGCAATAGCTTTTGAGGAAAACAGGGGCATGTTCCAAATTGTATTACACCCAGAAATTGTTTCCTCCTTCCTAACATCAACAGAGTCTATAAAACCACTCTTGCTTCAGCCACAGTGGGCACTTTGCAGCCGATGTTTCTTCTGAGCCTTTGAAAACACGGTCTCTCTGCCAGAATTGCCCTCATATTCCATAGACCTTTAAGGTCCACGACAAGAGACACAACAGTGCCCCAGTGTTACCGGCATACTGTTAGCACAAGGGTGCTCTCTTTTTCCTTTCTTTTCTTTTTCTTTTTTTTAAACAGGGTTTCTCTGTAAAAACAATCCTGGCTGTTCTGGAACTCACTCTGTAGACCAGGTTGGCCTGGAACTCACAGAGATCTTCCTGCCTCTGCCTCCTAAGTGCTGAGATTAAAGGTGTGCACCACCACCACCACCACCACCACCATTGCTGGGCTTAGCCCGCAGTCTCTAGCCAGAGGTACTGGCAGTAAAGGTTGCCCTGCAAGTGCCAGTGAGTGGTGGGGGGTGGGATGAGGGTGTGGGGGTGTGGAACAAGGCACTCAGAACCCAATAGTCAGCAGAAGAGTGTCTCAAGTCCTGTGTGTGCAATATGCGAGACAGAAAGACAGATACTGCTGCCTCTTGCTCATGTGTGAAACTGAGAGAGTTGACCCTGTAGGAGAACATAGTTGAAAAATGGAGATATATATATATATATATATATATATATATATATATATGTGTGTGTGTGTGTGTGTGTGTGTGTGTGTGTGTGTATAAAACAACCAACCCCCACAAAAATAATCCTGGGAGCGAGGACTCTGGAGAGAGGCTGATCAAAAGATTCAACATCACAATTACATAGGAACAATATGACTAAGTTCTGGTATTCTGCTATGTGATAAGGTGGCTATAGTTAGCAATAATGCACTGTATACTCCAAAATCACTAGAAAGGACAGTTTTAAACGTTACCATAAACAGATGGTAACTATATGAGGTGATCGACATAGGAATTACTTTGATCATTACACAACGTAAATATGTAATGAAATAGGCATTAAATAAGTACAGTCAATTATGAATCAATTAAAAATTCAGCCACATTACACACAGTACCATCTATACAATGAACAATTTGTTGGTTATTTTTGCATGTCCAGATATGCTTAAGTCAATTTGTTTTAGTTCACTTCAACCAAATATTTTCATCTTTTATCATTAAATATTGACTGGGTGCTCAGAAGACGCCAGACACATTCAATAAGTATTGTTGAGCATCCAATCAATGTTTGTCCTATGTTATGCAGTAAAGGCAAACCCTTCTGTCCATGGGGAAGTATCACCTTTTCCCTGGTCTTGTGGTACCTATGGTTTGGTGGGGAAATCATACAGCAGTGACCAGGGCATGCTGTGACAGCCCTCCCTAGCAGCTTTGGAAGTTAGGAAGGCCTGAGAGCAAGTGGCATCTCTCCAGGTGTTGACAACGTAGGGCCCTGTGCTGGGTAGGGAGAAGTAGGCACTGGGAAATTTCCTGCGGGGTAAAGAGAGGTTAACGGCTGGGCCAGCAGGAGTGAGCACTGCCAGGCTCCCTGAAGAATGAGTAGGTGACAGTGAGCTGAGGGTAGTTTTCTATCAGTCTATCAGATACCTGAAGTGATCAAAGGACAAGAGAAAATGGTTATTTTGCCTTGGTTTGGATTCTCCTCTCTCTGATCCATTAACTGTGTTGCTTGTGGTCCTATGGTGACATGGCTCGGCATGATGGGGGCACAGGCAAGAAGAAAACTGCACATCATTGGCCAGGAAGTGGTGGACACAACGGCAGTGTCACAATTCTCCAGTGTCCCAAAGCCTCACATTAGCGCCTGGCTCCTAGTATCTACCAGATATCACGAGCACCAAGCTGGGCATTAACCCCAGAGTCTGGATCTCAGTGGGACAATTAAGGTCAAACTCTATAGTGTGTCACCATCACCCTATGCTTCTGGTGACCAGCTGGGCACTTGTGCCCTGGCAAAGGCCCAGAGATGAGCAGCATGTCCCTACTGTGATCTCTGGCTCTTGTGAATCACAGTAAGAAGGCCAGCTGCTCCCTAAGGCATGGGTCCAGCACAATCTGACCCCTCCCATGGGCAGTTGGCTTGTACACTGCCCTGGGCTCATGTCAACTGGCCAGGCTCAGATGGCATATGGTGGAAAGGCTAAGGTAGGTCACAGTTTCAGAGACATCTGGTCTACCTTACTCAGCAAGCTGTCCAGAGTGATGCTCAGATGACTGAGGACTTGACATAGCACCGTTACCTGAATATGTATGTTCCCACGGGGCTTGTGCAAAAGAAGTACTCTAGAACACCGCAGCTGAAATGCATACAGGCCCGGATTTCTGACCACAGCTGGAATTTGCCCATGTTCAAGTTCACTTTTTCTCCTTGGACGCATCTTCTGCCCACAGCTGCCATCTTCGTCTCCTCTGAGGGCAAGGAGGCTGCAAACACTCAGGAAAAGTCTGCTAGGTCTGAGGGGTTTCGAGCTTCCAGTGGGTACTTTTTCAAAGTGAGTTTCCTTTGAAAGCTGTCCGGGCACCTGCTGGTTGCCTCCTGGTCTTTCTCAGAGCTATCCTTGGGCGTCTTTTTAATGGCCTGACCTTAATTGCATTTTCTTGTGTGTGCCGTGGCAGTCAGCATGTAGTTTAATAAAACATTTTCCAGCTGTTGGGCCCATTCTTCCCTCCCCCCACATCTTACACACGGGAAGATTTTAAGGCTTATTTTTAAGGTGATTGATTTGGTATGTTTTCCACTTTCTTTCCTGCTGTGGGGACATTTTACCTCTACGTGTGATAATTTTTTTAAAAGAACTTTGATTTTCCTGTCCCCTTACTTCCCACCCTGCTGATGCTGAGCTAAGTTGCAGGAAGCTTTAGTCCTTGAGTAGCTATTTTGCCTTCTCTGCAGCAGCTGTTGGTACTTTGAATCTGCATGTCCAGGGCTCAGGGCCTGTCACTTAATACTCATGGCTATGGGGTGTTGAAAAGTGGGCACTCAAAAGATGTTATATGCAGTAGCCAGAGTTTCTCATTTTTTCTTTTCTTCTAAAAACTAGAGTGAAGTTTTCTTTTTGCATCTCATGTCATTTTATTGCAGGTGTGATAGCAGTTCGGGGAATTCATAGCAAACAAAGATGCATTTTAGAATATAACAGTGAGCCCATCAAGAAAGCTTGAAGCTTCTTCTTCCTTAGCATGCCCCTGTGGTGCTGTGACATGACAAAGTTTCCTTAGGAAAGCAAAGTCTTTGATGGAGACTAGGCAATTACTTCTCTTTTGGAACTAAGTGGCCTGCTTCACCTTGGGATGAGTGGAAAGCATTCCTGCCCCTATCCAGTAGCTGATCTCCGCTCAGCATGCCAGTGACCGAAACCGCATCTCTTGCTTTCTCCCAGGTACTCTCCCTATTCCAATTCTTCCCTCAACTCCAGCTGTGTCCTCCATCCAATACACTGTGTCTTCTGAGACACCTCCAGGATCCCCTTCCATCTCTTTCCCTTGCTGTCTTTTTCCTATGCCTCCCAGGGCAATTTCTCCTCCTCTGTGTCCATGTTCCTAGACTCCTTAGGGTCTTCTCAGACTACACATCTAGCATTGTCTTAATTACTTTTCCTGTTGTGGTGACAGAACACACCAGCAATAGCAATTGAAGGGAGAAAGGGCTGATTTTAGCTCTAGGTTTGTGGTTATAATCCATCATGGCAGGGGAGTCACAGTAACCGGAGCTTGAAGCACCAGGCTATATTACGTCCACAGTCAGAGAGAAATGGATGCTAGCACTCAGCAAGCTTTCTCTTCATACAGTCTAGGATCCAAGCCCAGGAAATAGCCAGGCCTACTTTCAGGGTGAGTCTTCCTGCCTCAATTAATTCAATCAAAAGAATCCATCACAAGGCTAGAGGCTAACCGAGTCTAGATAGTTTCTCCCAGATGTGCCTCCAGTGTGATTCTAACCTTGTCAACTTGGTAATCAATATTAACAGCCCCACACATTAAGCTAGGTTTTCGTTGTGTTGGAGAGCTATGTGCCAAGGACTGTGTCCATGCTTCCAATAACAAATGAAGCCATTTATCTGCATCTTAGAACAGTCAATTGATTGCTAGCATTTTTTTTCTCTGCAACATGTACTTTAGAGAGGGTGTAGATTCACATTTGTGATCAAATCTCAGGTCACACAGAGCTTTGGACAAACTGCTTGGTTCATTTGGATTTATCCTTTGATATTCCTGTAACAAGGAGGACCTCTTAAACCAAATTATAAATTCATTTAGCCTCTGTGCCGTGCCTTAAAATCTCTAATATTTAAAAGAGCCAATAACAATTCTAAACTTAATGAGCATCTCTTCTATAAGACAGAGATTATTCTTTTCTGGGATT
>CABHPH010127582.1:3385-16363 GCA_902168325.1 Peromyscus nudipes
AGCATCCAGCTCCTAAGTAACTATGAGATTCTTAAGAGATCAGTAGAGAACACTAGGGAGCTCGCTCCTGTGATGCTACAGTGATGATGGTGATGGATGGTGATGACAATGGCTTCCCTGGCTGGTCCAGGCCAGTTCCTGGGAAGCCCCTCTGGCTCGGGCGGGGTGGGCGGCGGCGATCGGCGCGGCAAATCCGCGCTCGCACCCGGGCCTGCGGGGCAGGGGCGCGGCGCTCGATTTCCTTCCCTGCCTCCGCAGGCCCTGTGCGCATGCTCGGCCTACGCGGCCCCAGCTTTTGATTGATCGGTCGGCAGCGGCTGCGACCCCGGGCGGCAGACGGGCGGGGATGGGGAGCCAGCCGCTGGGAGCGGCGCAGTGAGCAGCGGCGGCGGCCGGTGAGTACCGGTGAGTACCGCGGCATGGGGCTCCGCAAGAAGAACGCCAGGAACCCCCCGGTGTTGAGCCACGAGTTCATGGTGCAGAACCACGCGGACATGGTCTCCTGCGTGGGCATGTTCTTCGTGCTGGGGCTAATGTTCGAGGGCACCGCCGAGATGTCGATTGTGTTCCTCACGCTGCAGCATGGAGTCGTTGTCCCCGCGGAAGAGCTGCCTTCAGGGTCCAGGACCCTGTACCATTATGGGGTCAAAGATCTGGCCACAGTGTTCTTCTACATGCTGGTGGCCATCATCATCCACGCCACCATTCAGGAGTATGTTCTGGATAAGATCAGCAAGAGACTGCAGCTCACCAAAGGCAAACAAAACAAACTGAACGAGGCCGGGCAGCTGAGTGTGTTCTATATAGTGTCTGGTATCTGGGGCATGATCATTCTGACCTCTGAGAACTGCCTGTCAGACCCCACTCTATTGTGGAGGGCGCCTCCCCACAACATGATGACATTTCAGATGAAGTTTTTCTACATCTCACAGCTGGCTTACTGGTTTCATAGTTTTCCGGAGCTCTACTTCCAAAAAGCCAGGAAGCAAGATATCCCGGGCCAGCTCATTTTCATCGGCCTCCACCTCTTCCACATTGGAGGGGCCTATCTCTTGTACTTGAACCACCTGGGCCTGCTGCTTCTGATGCTGCACTATGCCGTCGAGCTCCTCTCCAACGTGTGCAGCCTGCTTTACTTCGGTGATGAGCGGTACCAGAAAGGGTTGTCTTTGTGGCCTGTCGTGTTTATATCAGGGAGACTGGTGACATTGATTGTCTCGGTGGTCACAGTAGGGCTTCACTTGGCTGGGTCCCAGACTCGGAATGCTAATGCCCTCTCTGGAAATGTCAATGTGCTGGCAGCTAAAATCGCTGTGCTGTCTTCGAGTTGCAGTATCCAGGTGTACATAACATGGACCTTGACTACTGTCTGGCTTCAGAGATGGTTAGAAGACGCGAGTCTTCAGGCCGCGGGTAGGAGGAGAAGATCCAGGGCGAGAAAAGGCACAGAAAATGGAGTGGAGAATCCAAATAGAATAGATTCTCCACCAAAGAAGAAAGAGAAAGCTCCTTAATGAGTTGCAAGTTAATTGATACTTACCTCCAAGGGAATCCACTCCTTACTATGTGGTGTCTCTGTGCTAGAGATTTCCTGTTCTTTGGAACGGGCAGTGCTCTTTGAATATTGCTATTGTATTGTCTAATGTGTTTTTAAGGTTTTGGAGCCTTATGAGTGGAAAAAAAAAAACAAGAGGAAACCACTCATCCTCAAAATACTGTCAGAATAATTAACGGATCAACACCATATTTAGTTTAGAGTCTTACCTCAGCGATTTTCCAAATGATTTGTGGTGATGACTGCAGAATTGTGTGCATAAATAATAGTTTCCTGCTTCCAATGTTCTGTATGGCATTAACAAGACTGGTAGCAAAGTTGTTTTTTTAATGTTCTCTTACAGCATAAAGTGGAAAATCTGATAAAGGTGTAACTCATCAGTATTATGTAATTGTTGAGATTTTTTATTGTTTTGAATTTACAACAGAGAAAATATTTGTCAATCCACCAAGATAATCAAGTGTTTAATTTTATGAATAGTGGTTGTTAATGCTACACTCCATTAAAGAATCAAAATATGAGTAGATGACATGTGTGTTGATACTGAAATCTATTGAATCAAAATATCTTTAATAAATATGATGGATTACTGAAGAGGTAAACTTGTTCCTGTTTATTTTAAATACTTGTACATGAAAGTTTGCAAAATTAAATATTACTGAAAAAAATACTCTTAATATTTATTTAATGTGGTACTTATAGATTCATAAATAGTGTATCATAAGCAGTGTATCAGAAGAATATTATTTAATATGTGAATAATTTTAAAAATAATATTTTATATATATAAGCAACATATGTTTATAGGTATAGATATGTGCAGCTTATTATATCTGGGAAATATTTGACATATATTAAACTTCATTTGAAGATGAGGTGACCAAATAGATTTATGAAAGGATTTTAAAATGGTGCTGTTATTGTAACTTTACTTCCATCCTTAATTGGGAAACATCTATATAGGGCAATCTTTGTTGATTATATATGTGTACATATGTATATAGTTTGTATCTTTACAAAAGCCAATATGAACAATGGTCTGCGGGTGTAAATATTCACATCTGGCCTCAGTTCCCATTTGATTTTATTTCCTTAGTGTCAGTGGTTTTGTCTTTTCGAGGATGTGGTGTCAGACAACATGCTGGGTTAGCGCTGTCTGTTTCCTGCATTGCCTGTATTTCTGCAATCTCTTCTCACGTCTCTCTTCTCTGCTTGTGATAGTCTCCTCTTAGGTGCTTTAATCACTCAGCTTTTCCAAAATTTGAGGTTCCTAAAACCTAGCAGATCACAGACAGAAAAGGCAGAAAGACAATCTTTTCTACTCTGTCTTCTTTCAAAGGTAAGTAACAAAGATTTCTTTCTCTCCGGATATGGAAGTGGTTTTTCCTCACTCCCTTTTTCTCATTTGCCTGACTTGTAGTGTTGGTAGTCCATGTTCCGAGTTGTAAAGCCATCTACGTTTAACAAATTGTGCAATTGTAAAGCCAAATTTCAACTTTTTGCATGACTCAGAACTGTCTCTCATATTCCTTCTAAACTGTTACTTGCATTCCAACTCATGCTAACAAATTTTGCATCTACTAGGCACTTGACTTGCAAACAATCAGTGCAAATCTAAATGAAATCACTATAAGATCACAGGACAACTTTTGTGTCATATGACTGGTAATGCTAAGAGTTAACTCGATCTTAGCAATACATTTGATGAGGATCTGGGTTGATTTCCTTGAGATTCTCTTAGCTCTCTACCCTTTAAATTAACTTCCAACATGGCAAACACTAACTCTATTCCTGGTTTGATTTCTTCAGTGTCAAGGCAAGAAGGAAGAGTAAACCTAAGGTCCCAGAGCACAGCTCTTTGGTACCACATTTGAAAAGGATACTCAAGGGGTGGTTGATGTCACTGGTGGAAAAGGAAAAGTAACTTTCTTATAAATTCTAAGTCCAGAAGAAATAAATAACAGTTTGAAGAAATGTTGGGAAAGGATTCTAGATATATCTTAGTGAGTTCAGGAAATAAATGTCTGCCAATAAATTTTGAAAGAAACATCACAGATTTAATTAGCTTGGTATGAATTGTTAAGTTTCTCTTAAAAATATTCTCGAGAAAGTCATGATTCAAGGCACGATTAAGGACAGCACTGGCATTAGTTAACCACATGAAATATCAGAGTTATCATTAGAGGCTGTAAAAGTCTTAAGATGTGTCTAGTAATTGAACCCAAAGGTTCTGTTCAGAGGGATTAGCTTCAGTGTTTCTCTAATTTTGTTACTTAAATAACACTATAAGATATAGGTGTCCTGGGATGGATTCCAAACACTTCATGTTTAAAATATGAATCTATTAGCACTCAGTTAAAAGTCTGTCACATTTTCCATAACAAATAATAAGGATGTGTCATGTTGTAAGGGACAAATAAGCTTTAGGTGACACCTTTTCCCAGTGGTGAGTATGATTCCATTTCAGTTCAGTGAGGAAAGAGTAATTTTGGAAAACATCACTTCATTTGTCTTCCCATTTTTGTTTTATAGTGTGAGAAGCATACACAGCCACTGCCAACTATCTTTGGACTCCATTCAAGAAGATTACAATTATCACATTAATAATTAAAAACCTTTTTAAGAGTAAAATATTCTGATAGCCTTCTAATTTGTAAATCAGTACAATTTTCACTTCTTGTTCAACTGGATTGGAAATAATTTACATTGAGTAAAAGGAGAATTTTACCAGTGCTTTACACAGGAAATGTTGTATTGGCATAGGGGTGTGTGTGTGTGTGTGTGTGTGTGTGTGTGTGTGTGTGTGTATGTGTGTGTGCGCACACGCGTGCGTCTGTCTGTCTGTTTGCTAAACACACTTGTGTATATGTTGGCTAAATGGGTATGCTCATTCACATGTTCTCCAGTGTGCCTGGAGGTCAAAGGACTCTAAGTCCTCACCTTCTACCTTGTTTGAGACAGGATCTCTATGTTGTTTGCTGCTGATGATCTTTGGGCTTTTAGAGATGCTCCTGGCTCCACCTTTCATCTCAGGAGCATTGGGATTGCAGACATGAGCTGTTGTACCGGAATTTACTTGGGGCTTGAGGATTTGAACTCAGCTTCTCACACTTGTGCTGTAAATGCTTACCCACTGCAACTGCTCTCCAGTCCTTAGAGCAGTTTTAGAGGAAATTCTGTAGGGGAAATATGCCTGAGAAGCATGTAAGTCATGTGAATTAAGCTGGGACTTGGGTCCGTGCTTTTTGTTGGAGATTTCATTCTGGTTGGGAGATAAGACACCTCTCAGCATTGTGGAGAGAAAGGGAGAGAGAGAGGCAAAGATATGAGTTGCCAGCTGAATAAAATAGACAACATTTAATGAGTAGATGGAGGTGGTGGGTTTTTGCCCCATTAGACCGGATGACAAACAATTCCATACCCTCAGCTCCTGAATTTCTCTGGACTTAGATTTTTTTTTTTTCATTTCAGTTTATCAATCAAATTTACCTCTTCTAAAGCACTACGTTCCACAGTAGAACAAAACAGTACATGACGATTTACCGTAATTATGTACAAAGATTATCATATATCCCTCCTACAAAATCAGAGTGGCATTACTAAAGGTGTGGCCTTGTTGGAGGGGGTATGGCCTTCTTGGAGAAAGTCGTCATTGGGAGCAGGCTTTGAGGCTTCAAAACTCAAGCCACACACACACACACACACACTTTGAGACAAGGTCTTTCATTGACCCTGTAGTATTGATTGGTCAAGATGAACTGACCCATAGTTCCTAGTGGTCATTATCTCTGCCTCTTCAGGACTAGTATTATTGAACTATCCTGACACACCTGGCTTTTTACCTATTTGTTAGGAATCTGCTCTCAGGCCTTTATGTTTATGGAGGAAGCAATTTACTGACTGATCTTCTTGCCAGCTCTGAAAAGAACATTTTACAATTATTTGGAATAAGTCTTTAGACATCTATGCAATGTCTATGCCAAATCTATGCAAGACAGATTTTGGAAATGTGTATGTATCTAGACTTTCCTTTTATGTTGTTTTATACTTGATTTAGTGTCAACTTTATTATTGTTAAAATCAAGCAGAATTTTTAGATCATTCTTTTCCCTTTTGCCCACTGTTTTATATTTCTTCAAAATGAAAGATAAGCTCCATTTAAGCAAGGAACACATTAGGCCAAGGATTTGTGGTAGGATTCTTAGGTCCTATTATTGAAAAAACACATTTCTGCGTAGAGTTGAATGGATGTCTGTTGGTAAATGAAAGAATGCATCATTAACAGAGGAGGGTAATTATCCTAAGAATAACATGTTGCCATTCATAAGGTGGCAAAAATGAGAGTAAAATCCAGTCAACTAAGCAAAATAAAACAAAACCCATAACCTATAATTCTTAAATCCTCATTGAAATGAATGGATACATAAAAGTCTTCTTAGATTACAATAATGTAGTGTGTGACATTTTGCATAACATTAAAGATGTTTAACATTTTAAGACTTTGGTATATTAATTTAAAAAATAATTCTAGGATTTCATGAATTCAGTTAAATATTTTTCTACCATTAGGCCATTTATTTAGAACAGTTCAACCTCCTACCTATCAAATATGCATTACTGGAAAATTGTTCAACTCACGTAATTATAAACACCAAACCCATACAAAACTTTTAATCACAACTGAGTTCTGAATTTTGTCACAACATTTCAAATTGAGATTGAAATATACTCTGTTTTGCACACTGACACTGTATAAAACTTGATGTCTTCAGTTCTGTCTGTAGGAATCTATGCTACTTTGTAAGTTGATTAATCTATAAGGTATTTATGTTTACTTACTAATATCTTTTAAGTACCTATAACGGGTTGGAGAGAAGGTTAAATGGCTAAGTGCACTAGCTGGTCTTTCAGAGGACCTGGATTTAGTTTCCAGCACCCACATGGCAGCCACATATTACTCCAGTTCCAGGGTATCTAGTCTGCCTCCATGGCTACCAGGCACACATCTACACATACATACATACAGGTAAAGTGTTCATTCACATAAACTAAACTAAATAAACAAACAAATAAATGGCTGGAAAGTTGGCTCAGTGGTAAAGAGTGCTTACTACTCTTCCAGAGGACCCAGATATGATGCCCAGCAACCACATAATGGATCACAACTCTCTGTAACTCCAATTCCAGGGCATCTGACACCGTCTTCTAATCTCCATGGGCAATAGGCATGCACATGGTGGACAGACATATATGTAGGCAAAACATCCCCACATGTAAAATAAGTAATTGGAAAAAATAATTATGAAATATTTTATCTTTTAGTAAATCTACACTGCTGAAATGAGAGGCTGCATAGATAATCACAAAGATATTAACTTGAAACTCAGCAATTGCTATATGCACCATGTAGCTGCCAGATGCTTGAAACCATAATCAGAAGTGATGTGCTCTACAGGCTGGTAAGATAGCCCATCTACAGGTAAGAGCACTTTCCTTGGAAGCCTAATGACCTGGATTTAATCCCCAGAATGTAAATCAAGGTAGAAGGAGAGAGACAACTCCACAAAACTCTTCCTCTGTCCTCCATATATGTGCCATGGAATGCATAAAATGTACAAAGACAATAATAAAATAATTAAAAAGTGATCTATCTCTATTTGTGATGCATAAATATTTTGCTTTATTTTTTGTACCAGTTTTATTTCATCTCTAAAAGTTTTCCCATAAATATTTCAAAGATAACAGGCACTCATTAGCTTTCATGTCACACTGTAGCTTTATTTTTCTTTTTTCCTGTTTTCTTTTCTCATATATGTTCTGGTGTGTGTGTGTGTGTGTGTGTGTGTGTGTGTGTGTGTGTGCGCACATGTGTGCCTGATCACATGTGTGATATTCCCTGCTCAACAAGCACTTTAACGGCTGAGCCATCTTCTCAAAGTCCCCAAGCTTTCACTTTTAGTTGAAATTTCTCCTTTTGTACTCCACATATAATTACTACTGGAAATAATAGAAAAAGTAGAAATAAAAAGGAAAAAGAAAGAAATCTTGCTGATGTTTTTGGTTAATTTATTTATTTGGTCAACAATATTAGCCAACAGTAAGACTTTCAGAAAGAAAATTTGTTGACTGAATTTTTGTTTGTTTATTTTGTTTTGATTTTGTTTTTCCAGAGCTGAGGACTGAACCCAGTGCCTTGCGCTTGCTAGGCAAGCACTTTACCACTGAGCTAAATCCCCAACCCTCTGCATTTTTAATTATATATATATATATATATTAATCTTTGTGAATTTTATGCATGCATGCAATGTATTTTGATTATATTCATCCCTCACGCTTCCCTCTAACTCCTGAATCAACACTCTCCTTCCTTCCTTTCATCTTCCCTCTCAACTTCATGTTCTTTTTTTAGTATCCCCATTGAGGTAAGTTTATGCTACCCACATATGCATGGGTATGGAATCATCAACTGGAATGTCCTGTACTTACCTGGGACCACATCTCTAAGGAAAACTGACTCTTCTTTCACTAGCAGCTATCATCTGTCAGTAGCTCTTTAGCTATTGGTGGGCACACTTAATTCCCTCCCTACTTAAACTGGGATGTTGACTGGTTTAATCTTATTTAATAACAAAGGTGAAATACTTAGACCATGATTTTCTCTTTTGACAATACCTTGAAAACTGGTAGCTATGTGGTGGTGGCACACACCTTTAATCCCAGTATTTGGGAGGCAGCAGCAGGCAGATCTCTGAGTTTGAAGCCAGCCTGGTCTACAGAGTGAGGTCTAGGACAGCCAGGGCTAAACAGAGAAACCCTGTCTTGAAAAATCAAAAAGGAAAGGAAATAGTTTCTCAACTGAACCACACCATTCAAAAGTAACTAAGCTTAAAATGTTGGGGAAAAAATTGTGCCAAGTAACTGAAGGAAGGCAAAAAATGCATGAAAGTTGACAAAACATTGTAGGGGAGGCTTCCTGAACCTTTGAGAGAACATTCTGGTAACTGTCATGGTGCATATCCCACAGGGTGAGGCACTAGATGAAATTGACAGATGCCACTTGAACCTGTTCCAATGATGGTGACAATAACTAAGTATAGTGAAAAGATTGAACTACTATAACTTCTTAGGACCTAATATTCTATATATCGTTCCTCAATCTATTATAATTACGATGCAATTGTTTGTTCACAATAAAATGAAAATGAGCCTCAGCCAGCAGAATAAATTCAGCTTAATCTTTAAACACTTTTTGGATGTTTACTGTGTTCCAAACCTCATTCCTCCATGAAGTGAATGAAGTCTCAGGGACAAGAGTTTGCAAATGAGCTTGTGTAAGAGGCCATGTGGCTTTACCACAGTGTATTTGTTAGTGCAGGTTGCCGTGGCTTTTTGACGGTTCTGTGTGACATAGGTTCTGGTTATAATGTGGCATGAGCAGATCTGATGTGAACAGCACGTAGCCCAATCAAGCAGAGTCTTCAATAGCTCTGAAGAGAAGCATCATGTGCTTTTGAATGGGATGGCAGAGGGTGCTCGTGAAGATGACATAGCCCTCACTCTGATTGTGGCATCCTGTGGTAAAGAGGAAGGGACAGTGGAAAGGACAGATGGCACCAACTTGAGTGGGCATGTGTCTGCCAGAGGAAGAGGAGGCATTTGGACAACTTCCTGACTTGTGCAGCTGTCCTGTTAAAGTGAAGTCTATTGAAATTCCCCAGATGCTGTGGTTAGCAGGGCTGCAGGACACATCCCTCTTAACATCCACTTGTAAAGATGACCCATTGGGAGATCCTTTGAAATTACAGAAGTTTAATTTACCAAAATGTACTACACTGTATTATTGCTTGAGAATAATTTTTGAAACTTTTTGCATGAAGTTAACATCTGTGACAGTTTAGCTAAGAGTCTCATGCCAAGTAGCCAAAAACCTTTAATGAATTCCTCCCTAGAGTCACTCTTGGAAACGTATTTGATCTTAATAGAATTTAGAAGAAATCACACCTGGTCAAATGAAGGAGTTGAACATGAGCAGGTTCCCAAATCTAAAGTAAAATGCCACTTTTCCCGGGGCTGGTCTGTTGGGACTACTGCCACCTTCTCCACCAGTATCTTAAGCTCCCAAGATGCAGGCCAGCAGCATTTATCTCAAGGTGATCTGTGTTCTCTGTGATTGATTTTTTTTCCCCTGAGGGGGCTGCTATTTACTCCCATTTGGGGTTTTTTTTTGTTTCTTTTTTTAAGGTTGTTATCCTTCTCCTCATCATCAATGACAACAGCAACACCTTTTCTAATTGTCTACAGGCAGTCTTGGAGAATGCCATTAACTCATGCCTTTCTCTCACTCTGCAAATTGACTTGTGTTACTTAAAATAACAAACTAAATAAATGAAATAATAATTAATAATAATGATAATATTCTACATGATTAAATAAGAGGTAGAGTTGGAATTTATTAGTAAATGCTTTAGAGTAAAAGTGTCAAATTTGATCTTAAAATAATTTTATTAAAAATAGTATGGGTACAAGAGTTTTCCTTTTGAATTACTTTTACTTATTATGTTGAAGAAATATTAGAAAACACATGTGGAAGAAATGCTGTGTTAGATTTACATAGGTAGCACAAAATGCATAGTTTTGTGTTACAGAATATCTCAGTTTCTACAGTATAGAATTTTTTTTTTCCTGGAGCTTGCTTTGTAGACCAGGCTGGCCTCGAACTCACAGAGATCCACCTGCCTCTGCCTCCCAAGTGTTGGGGGGATTAAAGACGTGCGCCATCACCGCCCAGCTAGAATTGTTTACTTTCTAATGAGTTTGAGAACAGCTTCAACTTGATGTTACTAAAGTTTGTTTCTCCCTATTACATAGACTAAAAATATGGAATGACAATTCCAGATAACAAACAAATCATGCCATAAAAATTCTGTCAAATTTAATCTAAATATGAATATTTATGAAGTAAAACTCCTCCTAATAATCATTACTTATGTTTTCACCCCTGAAATACATACTTTATAAACTAGAACATATGTAATAGGTTAAATGCTCTGTCTTAGGCAGATATTAGGAAAATCATACACTGAACTTAAATGGCATTATTAGAAAGCTATTGTCAATCATTGGGTGTTACAAGTTATTTAACTGGCAACAATTTTGATAAATAAGTCAATATTTTATAGCCATACAAACTAGTTGTGCCATGATTACAATTATTGTTCTCTTTAAATCACATATTTTCAATATGATGTAAATGTGAGATCTGAAAACATGTATAACTGAATACAATTGTGGGTAAAATGCTTGTGCTCATTATCTTTGGCTCTTCTATGGCTAATTAGACTATAAACTGCTTGAGAACTAAAATCTGTGGTTCATTAATTTTCTAGGTCCTGTGGCATATAGATCAAAAACTGTCCAAAAATTATGCTTCAATCATCTATTTTATAGGTTAGACTTGAAGCAATAAAGCAATTCAACTCTCAAATGGACATTTTTTAACTGAATGTAGTCTAGGCACAGCAGTATTAGGCATGCAGGTACAAGAGAAGAAAGCAAGCCCGTCTATGGTGATATTTTATTTGTACTGAAATGTGATTTTATTTGTATGTTAATAAATAAAGTTGCTCGGGGGTCAGAGCTATTAGAGCCATAGCAAAAGCTGGGCTGTGGTGGTACACGCCTTTAATGCCACCACTTGGTTGGCAGAGCTAGGTAGATCTCTGTGTGTTCAAGGATACAGCCATCATTGGAGACACATGACTTTAATCTCAATACCAACCATAGAAGACCTGGAGGTCTGTACAGACAGGCAGTGATGAGGAGGTCATGTGGTTGGGTTTACAACCAATGAGAAGGCAGAACAGGAAGTCTTTATAAAGATAAACACACAGGAAGTAGTTCTCTTGGATGAAGAGGATTGCTGAAGCAGGAAGGGTAAGGCTCTTAGCTCTGACCTCTTGGCTTTCTTCTCTGAATCTGCTCTGTGTTTCTTATTCAATAAGATGGTTGGTTACTTCTACACCCATTCTTGTCTTGGATTTACATATTGAAAAGTAGTATCTTTCTATTGTATCATCAGCATATTTTTGGTATTATTTATATGTGAAAAGCTGACAAGTAATAACTTTTGAAAGATATGTTACAGATATCAATGTAACATTTAAATGGTGTGTTAGGTTGCATTAAGAAATGAAATAAGCTCACCTATGGACCTCTGCATCTGTTTCCATCAGTCACTGGATGAAGACTCTCTGATGACAACTGGGGTAGTTACCAATCTGATTATAGGAGATGGCCAGTTCAGGCTACCAGGAACCCATTCCTCATATTGGGTTGCCTTGCTCAGCCTTAATACAAGGGAAGGAGCTTACTCTTACCTCTACTTGATATGCCATGCTTTGTTGACATCCATGGGAGACCTGTCCCTTTCTGAACAGAAACAAAAGAGGAGTGGATTGGGGGGATGGGTAGAGGTAGAGGGAGGGAATGGGAGGAGAAGGGGGAGGGAAAACTGCAGTCAAGATGCAAAATAAATGAACATATTTAATTAATAATAATAAAAAGGAAGAAATGAATCATTTTATCCTTTATTGTTCCAGTGTTTTACATTTATTTTATTACTATCATTTGAGAATTCATACATGAGTCTTGTATTTACATCGTTTCCACTCCATACTCTCGCCACTTTAGCTCTTCCTATGTTCCCTCTACTCTCTCAGTTTCATGACCTCTTCTTTAGATGTCATTCTGATAAACGTACATGTATATGTGTATGTATGTATATTATATACACACATATGTATATATAAGTTCAACTTGCTGAGTCCATTTGTGTTTCCACATGTATTTTCACATGCATATTTGATTAGGGATAATCATTTGGAATTAGATAAACCATCAGGTACCTTAACCCTGAAAAAAAAAAACAGATTTTCTATCTTCTAGCAGCCAATAATTGCCTATTGCTCTAGGGGTGGGGTTCTGTAATATAATATTTTCCCAGTCCATGATGGGATGTCAACCGATATTATCATTGTTCAGGTCTTGCTTAAGTAACCATGTTGTTATGATTTCATGGGCACAACTCCCTGCCGTATGTAGATGACATTATTTCATATCAGAAATTCCGGTCCTTTGGCTTTTACAACCTTTGTATACCCTCTTTGGTAATGGTCCTGAAGCCTTAGGTGTTAGGGTTGTATTGCAGATGTATCAGTTGAGGGTGTATACAAACCAATCGGTTGTTCTCCCTCTTTTGACAAGGTGTGGATTTCTTTGATGGTCTTCCTGCTGTAAACGGGAGCTTTTGATGGGAGGTGAGAGCTACATTTATCTACAGGGTAAGGATAGGTATTTAGGAAGCAGTTGGAAGTTATACTGGTTTACGAACATGGTAGTAGTAGGTTTGTCTCTAGGGTCCATGA
>CABHPH010127583.1:0-47029 GCA_902168325.1 Peromyscus nudipes
AAAAAAAAAATACAGAGAGCCATAGTGAGAGAATAAGCAGAGAATGAGAGATCCAGAAATATTCAACCCAAGTTGGATGTTATAGTCAAATTCCTTCTATCTGGAGAAGAGGTAGCTGAAGAGGCAGAAGGGATTGAGTACTCCAAGGAAAAAAGACCTCCTAAACACTGCAGGACTGATGTATATGAACTCACAGAAACTGTGCCAGCATGGGAAGAAACAGAACAGGTCAGTGCCAGATGGGGTCCTAGATTGGGAAAAAGTGGACATAAACCTCCTTCACTAACCCAGAAGCTATCTCCCATTGAGATAACCACTTGTAAATGCAATTTTGTTTTCTACAAGGCAGTCTCACCAGGGAAAGTGACTATTCTGAAGAGTAGTCTATGCCCAGCAGTAGATGGCCAACAGAAAACAAACTCCAGGGCATCTATGGAGGTTCTTTGTTTCCTAATGTTCTGTAGGTCTGTAGGGACTTTTTAAAAAACTGTTATAGGTCATTTGCATATAAATTGTTGCTTCTAGTTTTGTGGTTTTATAGGGTCCTTGTGAGTGTGAACATGTGTTTCTTATGCTTTTTCTTTGTGCTTTTTTCATTCTTTTTGTTTGTTTTGTGCTATTTGGATTGTTCTGCTTGTTTATTTGTTTGATTTATTATATTATATTACAATGTGTTATTATTCCATAGAAGCCTGTTTGTTTTCAAATGAGAGGCAGATAGGGGATTGATTGAGATTGAAGGGCAATGGGGAGGAAAGAACTCGGAATAGTTGGGGGAGGGAAAACCATTATCTGAATATACTATATTTAAAAAATATTATTTTCAATTTGAAAAATACTAATATATTTATAGAAACATATCAGACAATAAATTGTGATTAAAAGTGTAGTAAAATTTATCTTTTATTTGAAAAAAAGAATCGTCACTTACCTTTTTTGCAACACTCAAAATCGTACCTTGCAATGCTGATTACATTGATGCAGAAGCTTCACTGAACCTACACATTTGAGAGTGAAAGAGATTCCAGATGAGAACCTTGCTCCGAAATTAGTCATTTAATTACAAAGAAAACAAGGAAAAGAAGTGAAGCTGCAACTTTGTTCTTTTCACATCCTCAAGTTAGGGGAAACAATACACAAACTTATTCCCAACCAAGTGATGTCATTTTAACATTTCTTTTTAAAAGTATGACTACTTAACTACTTAACACACCAAAACCAGCTTTCCATGCTTACTTCTTATTGTACTTACTTTCAGCTTTTAGTAAAATTAAATATGAGTCATTCTTATCTTGTTTTCTATTATTTGCTCATGTCTCTTTGTTCTATATGTCTCAGTAATTTCCACATAGAATTTTAAGATAATGGTATAGAGCATAATGGAACTGTTGAAAAGAGAGCCAGATGGATGCATTGCAAGTGAATAAATAAATATTCAACACCTTGGTACAAGGAGTTTGGGGAAACCCAGTCAGTTGTGCAACAGACAGTGCTCAGAGAGCAGGGTGAAAGTAAGTTGCAGGCAGTCCAGATTTGTAGTCCAGCAGTAAGTCTTAAAGCAAGAACACAAAGAGACCCCCACCAGAACAAGGACATAGAGACATTAGGCTTCTAAACAAAATGTGCCATCACACATCAGAGACCTGATTTGAGGCAGATAAACAAGGGCAAGAATCTAAAATTTAGGTCTGCTGACAATCATCTCAATACTGACAATGACGAGGTGCTCAATGTTAATGATGCTGGTGCCAGGAACATTTCCAACTAAATGAGGCATTACTCAGGTGAGTAGCAGGGGCTTTATTTGGCTGGATCGGAGAGCTGCTTAGATTCTTTCTTCATCTGTGTCTCTGGTAATATGATTAATTTCCACTCCCATTCCTTGTATTTTTGTATATTTCTCTGTTTACCTTAGAAAGGCACTCATGAACTCTGCACTTACCACTTCAATTTTCTTTTCTTTCTTTCTTTCTTTTTTTTTTTTAAGACGAGACTTCATAATGCTGCTTGGTTAATTTCAAAGGTGAATTCAGTAACTTGTAATGGGTCAGATTTGTAAGGATATTAACTTAAAATATTGCTTTATAGTATTCAGAAGTTTATAGCAAAAAAATCAATATATTAGTCAAGCTTCAGCTCTTGTGATGGTAGGCAAATGTTCTCTTTGTCATTTATACAAGTTTTCTTTATATGTTTTGAGTAATTTGTACTTACTGGTTTTTAAAAGAGAAATTTTCAAAACTTTCACTTTGTGGTTTCTGTTGAAAATAGAAAAAAATTCTTTGCAAATTTTCTTGCAAGGCAACTTCTTCAATCATTATCAGGTAACAAAAAGAAATATTCCTTGGGCTCTTCATGTCTCTCCTTCTTCCAATCAAATTTTACTATTTGAACAGTAATCGTGTGGGGGTAGAATCATGATTCATTTGCAGATCTTTATTATATTTGCCAAACAAACAACAAAATAACCATGGCTGCTGTGCTCTGAAGATGTTCAGGAAAAGGTCAGAAGGGCAAGAACAATGGAATGGACTGGAACTGGCTATATCTACCTGGCTTCTATTTGCCATGGACTATTGGAGTTATTTTAATGATACATGGGTTCAGATCAACAATCTTTCCTGGAACAAAAACTTTATTGACTGCTTTTACTATAATTTCACTTGAAATATGCATATGGTCCATACATATCTAAGTACCCACAGACATTAGGTTGACGCAATGTACTGATTTCTGTAGCTATGGGCTGGATTCATTTCTAGAATGACATCTGTAGTCAAATTTCTCAGGTTCAGTTGCTTGCCCAGAACTACTTGTTTATTTAATTTCAAATTTATACTCATACTGCTTTATACTTAGATTTCCATATGTTGTGCCATTCTGTTACTGAGTACAGTATGTTGAGTACAAGGTGTCATATATTTATCACATTTCCATAATTCTCTCATACTTTATTAGACTGAATGCCTAAAGTTTGGGACTTTCTGTATAATTAAAACTGCAGTAATTTGATATATTAAGACACAAGAATTAGAACTCTCAAAAAAGTGTGTTTACTTCTAACTTTCATAACAGTTAAGTATTCCAAAGAGACAATATTTCAGAAAAACAGAAGTTTGTAACTCAGTAGAGCAGTTATAAGTAATTAATACTTCCAAATGAAGAAGTTTAGAAGCCAATGTGCTCTGTTGAAGTCCATTTTAAAACAGATGAATATGTAGAATTAAATCAGCCTTAGCCATGTAAAAGAATAAAGTTAGGATTCAAATATTTTACAATATGTAAAATATTATTTTAACTACTGTCAAATTTCATTTATTCATTTTTTTTTACAAAATCTTCTTTATTCACCTCATTGTTTAATCCTATGTGGTCTGAATACCTTGATTTTTAATATATACCAAATATTTCTCCTCACTTTGGGTTTAAATTTTTAAATACTTCAAAGAAAATATAAATACTTCAAAGAATTCCCCCAAACATGAATTCGGAAACACACATCCTTTTAGTTTGAAAGTAAGCAAAGCTATCTAAAGAAAAAAATAATGTAAATTGCTTATCTCTCACTAATTATCATTATATCATCAAGAATTGATAAGGGGTAATAAGATAAAGAAAGCTAATTCGGGATTCATAGTGAGGAAAATATGAACAAAATAAGAGTATGTTGATATTATTGTTTAATGGAAGAACATGTAATTAGGGAGTGAAAGCTATGGGTTTCTTCTAGCCCTGAGAAAAATAATCAGTTAAAAAATTCTAAATGAATCACAATTTCTATAAGGAAAAGAAAATTCATCAGGGGTCTTTCAGTACACAAAATATTTTCTTAAATATACAAAATACATATGAATATTTATCAGTTTCAAATTTAGACTCCACTTTTCCAAGGATCTGTATATCCCAATTGTCAATAGCATTTCAAAGACTCATCAGAAGCCTGATAGGTCCTAGATCAGAAAAAAGTGGACATAAGTCTCCATTCCTAACCCAGAAGCTATCTCTCATTGAGATAACCACTTGTAAATTCAATTTTGTTTTCTACAAGGCAGTCTCACTGGGGAAAGTAACTACTCTGAAGAGTAGTCTATGCCTAGCAGTAAATAGCCAACAGAAAACAAACTCCAGGGCATCCTAATGCTCTGTAGGTCTGTAGAGGCTATTTTCCTTTTTTATTATTATTTATTTTTTTTTAACTTTTAATGGTCATTTGCATATAAATTATTGCTTCCAGTTTTGAGGTTTTATGGGGTTCTTGTGTTTGTGAACATATATGTTTCTGCATCTATGTATGTTTCTTGTGTTTGATAGGGACTTGAGATAACTAGTGATTTCTTCCACAATAAAAGAAGACATGAGTCCAAATATCAAGATTACTTGGATGTAAGTTCAGAAGAGACTGCATGAAAGTCAGTGGGAGTTACCGGCTGAGAGGTCAGATCTCAGAGGAATCATTTGTTCATTTTGGTTTTGTTCATCTTATAAAGTGGCACCCATATAAAGTGGCACCCATTTAAGCTAATTGTAGGAATACCAGGATGTGTACCTATGGTAGTATTGTGTTCCCCAAAATATTGTGCACCTTAATAAATTTATCTGGGGTCAGAGAACAAACAGCCACTAGATACAAAGGCTAGAAAATGGTGGCACTCACACCTTTAATCCTAGCATTCCAGAGACAGAAATCCCTCTAGATCTCTGTGAGTTCAAGGCCACATTGGAAACAGTCAGGCCTGGTGACACACACCTTTAATCCCAAGAAGTGAGCCTTTATTCCCAGGGAGTGATGGCAAAAACAGAAAGATATATAAGGCGTGAAGACCAGAAACTAGAAACATTTGGCTGGTTAAGCATTTGGCTGGTTAAGCTTTCAGGCTTCTAGCAGCACAGTTCAGCTGAGAGCCATTGGGATGAGGACACAGAAGCCTCCAGTCTGAGGAAACAAGACCAGCTGAGGATCCGGTGAGGTGAGGTAGCTGTGGCTTATTCTGGTTCTCTGATCATCCAGTGTTCACCCCAATACCTGGCTCCAGGTTTGATTTTATTAGTAAGAACTTTTAAGACTCCTGCTACCTTTTTATAGGTTGGTGAGGAGGATAATTGAGTTTGAAAGCCTTCAAGCCCTCTGTTCAAGGTCACAAAGAGATTAAGATGTGTGGAAGAAAACCAGGATTTGTGAATGGTTTTACTAATGTTACAAACATATTTTTTTTCTTTCACAATGTCATTGGTGATCTCTCCCTAAATCTACACCAGAGATATACATGCACATAGGTACTTGTTAACCAGAAGCTTACTTCATTTTCTTTGGGGGAAAGAATCCTCATCGTTATGGCAAACTTCGGCTGATTTGTCTCTACTTTGATCATGGTATAATGGAATGTGTATTATTACAGTGGTTTGTGACTGATGAACTGTGGAAATTCCTTTTTATGCCTCAGTAGTTTTTAATTTCACTATTTCAATTTCCCAGATTGTATTTAGTTTAGCAATATACCATATTGTTTACTGTTCTATGGCCTCTATTAGTTTTTCCAATGTTGTAACATTTGATTGTTTCCAGAGTTCTCATTTGGCCAGTATCACCCTTAGGAAAAAAAAAAGAAAAAAAAAGAATTCATATAAATTCTGGTTTATAGACTGTTAAAAAAAAAAAACACCTAAAACTTAAGTTCCTGTAAGTGCTAATTCACAGATAGTCAAAGGCTAAAACTTAAATACAATTCTATGTTAGGAGATAATATTTAAGAAATAATAAAGAAAAATATCAGTATTGTAGTGATTAAATTGATTATCACAGCATACATATTTAAATATCTATGTTGCTTGTGCAAGTACCGTAAACCTAAAACACACTATCTAGTTATATCGTAATAGTCTTGGGAACCAGTTACTTAACAAGGCCTGTGTATATTCCAGTGAGATCTTTAAAAATAAATAAATACAAACATAAAAGAGAGGAAATGAGCCGCTGAAGAACAATAAGTAGAGTAGAAGAGGTTTCCCGTGACTCTTCAACATTAAAAGTGTGTCCTGGAAATACGAAAAGCTACACCTATAAAATCTCACCAACATCCCCTGAACAAGGTCAACACTATGGACAGGGAAAGCTCAGGAGGCCTCTGCACATAACTATGGAATGCTGAGAGCAGAAGAGCACATCAAGCGGTTATCCAACACCAAATGGTGAGCCCTGAAAATCCATATACAAGTAACATTACATAGATTTAGCAGTTTTGCACTGATGGAATGAGGAAAGTGTGTGTGGGGGGTGGGGGGATGTGGTAAGGTGTGCCTAAGTTACTTTTCTACTGCTGTTACAACACACCATGACCAAAAGATTTAACTTGTAGGCTCATGGTCCCAGAGGGTTAGAGTCTATAACTATCATGATGGTTGTATGATGGTAGCATGGCAGGGGGGGGGCAGGGAGGGGGCAGACAGGCATGGTGATGAAGAAATAGCCGAGAACTTACATCTGATCCTCAAGCAAGAGGCAGAGACAGACAAAGCTGACTAGCAACGGCATGGACTTTTGAAATTCCAATGCCTATCACCAGTGATATAGCTCTTCCAACAAGGTTAAACCTCCTATTTCTTTCCAGTTTCACCAACTGGGGATGAAGTATTCCAACATAGGAGCCTATGGGGGCCAATTCATTTGAACCGCCACAATATGTAATAATAACTTAAGAAAAAGAGAGCATGAATTTGAAAGAGAACAAGGGGTTACATGGGAGTGTTTGAGGGAGGAAAGAGAAGGGAAAATGATGTGATTATATTATAATATATATATATATGCATATATATTTTAAATCTTTATATTCATTTTTACAAACACCGAAGCATGACTCCAGGACAGTATGCATGCAGGAAACAGAGAAACCCACCCTACTAATCAAGAAAATCTCTCCCTTCTGACTGGCTTTAATAGTGCTAAAAGGTGCTATCTAGGCTGCAAGGAGCAAAAAGACATCAATGATCTTAACAAGCTTGGAACCCTGCATTCTAACACAACAAGCTACCAGAGGATGTGTACCCACTGGTGTGCAGGTGGCAAGACTCTTCATAGGGGTAGCTAATTCTTCTCCTTATTGGTGAATTCATGGCTGGCACTATAAACATGATAAAAACTCTCATCATAGGCCCAAGGAGAGCACCTCTTGATGTTTCTCTAAATGGCCATCCTGTCAAACTGCCTTCTGAATGTCTGTGTTTTTGTCCAGAGAGAGTATCTGCTCTTAACCTCAGTCATAGAAGCTGAGTAATGCAGTGGATACTGATTAATAGGGAGACTTTTAACTTTTGCAAAGAGTGAAATATCAAGTGACTCTTTAAGCTCAGTTTTCAATGAGATAATAATACCATTGTCCCCATAATCCTTCAAAGTTGTCAAAGGCTCAGGATACATCACAGAAGAGTAGGTGAAGGAATTACGAACCAAAGGATGACAAGTTCTGGAGATGTTGTCTCCTGGCCATGACCTAGTTGTTATAAACATAAACTGGCAGAAATGATTGCTATATCATAAGACCTGTAGTATATCAGACCAGTAACAACTCTCCAGCATGGAGATAGAAGGAGCTTGAGGTGCTAATATTTGAGCAAATATTAGCAGTTAGTTGGTGGCTGCTCAGAGATAGTTACTTTTCTTTAGGAGAGTGGCCACTATCAGGTTTCCATTACCATCCCCAATCTCTCATCCACTGAGAATGGGCTACTTAAACCATCAAAAACAACAACAACAAAACATGACATGAAATTGGAAGGGAAATATATTACAGTAGGAGTTGGAAGGCAGGAATGGGCAGAGATGTAATTAAGATGACTTTATGACATTTTAAAGAAGAAATGAAGATAAAGAAAATCACAGAATAAATTTGTATGTATCAATTTTCCCACCTACAGATTGGTTTTAATGAATATTAAAATTTTGTTTAACATGAGGCCTTTAGAACAATGATATGTAAATAGTAAATACTAATTAATTGCTATTTATTAGGTTATGTTTTAAGATGATTTCTGTGTGTAAATTCATATAACACTCTTTATATATTCTTGGAGAAATTTATGTAAAACTGAAATGCCAAAAATGAAAAGAAACAATGTTGTAAAGGTTAGGTCAACACCAAATCATTAAATTTACATGAATTAAATCACAATGCTATTATAACAATGGTAACTGAAAGAATGGCAGATATAACTCTACACTGGAATTTTCATCCAGCATTCGTCAGTGGTCAGTGGATCTGTGCAGACTTGACCCCTTGAACTCTCGCTTCTGTCTTGGAGAATGGTCATCACATCACATGCATGTCTCTGAATCCAGCTAATAAAGTTCAATATCAGATCTATCAACTTAAATGCTTGAGGAAATAAAAGCTAAATTACATTCAGATATAGTACAGGACTTCATGGACATGATAGCTAAACTGTAGGTCACCAAAGCACATTTGTGTTAAAAGAGAAGTTTAGGTATCTATTTAAGAAATCTGGGTTTCACCTACACAGTGACTCCAGGATGCTCCCATGCCACTAAATTGGAATCATCTTCTAGTAAACTTAATATTTAGGGAATGCATCAATAGTAAATAAGATTATTAATTATAATTTAGTAATTATTCACGAGTAGCTACTCTGAAAATCATGATTTTGTAGAAATGTTTATGATCTCCTCTAAAATACTAATAAAGGAAGATTAGTTCCCAGATGCCAGCAAAACTTTAAAGCTGGAAAGGAAATCAGGATGGTTATATGAACAGTCTGATTGTAGAAAAAGGAAAGTCTGCATTTTTAGGGTCTATGTCTGCATATTTCATTCATTTCTTAAAACTAACTTTCTGAGTTTTAAGGTTATTTAAGACATAATTTCTTTATTTCCACAAATCTTCTATACTTTATTTCTGTGAAATTGCTCTTCAATAAATTCGATTATTATTCTCCATTGGCTCAGGGAAATGTGATATAGATAATAAAAGGGAGAATCTAGCTAGCTTTATTTATTAATGTTTATGAATCTATGTATAAGATATTTCCAATGTTCTTTACATGATGAAATGTAAGTTGGCTGATTTTTTATTTTTTAATTGAAAATGGATTCTTCTCTCATGAACTACAACCCAACTACAATTTCCCCACCCCCAACTCTTCATCCCCCCCCAAAAACTCCTCTCTCCCAGATCAACTCCCACTCCATTTACATTCAGAAAAAAAGCAGGTCTCCAAGAGACAACACCCCAACATGACAAAACAAGATAAAATAAGACAAGGCAAAACCCCTCATATTAAGGCTGGACAAGGCAACCCAACAGGTGGAAACACTCCCAAGAGCAGGCAAAAGAATCAGTGACACACTCAATCCCACTGTTAGGAGGCCCACGAAAATACCAAGCTAAGAGCCATAACATACACATAGAGGACCTGGTGCAGACTCATGCAGGCCGGCACTTGCCATTTCAGTCCTGAGAGCCCCTGTGAGTCCTGCTTAGTTGATTAAGTGTGAATCATCTCCCAGTGTTCTCCATTCCCTCTGACTTCTCGAGTCTTTCCTCCTCCACTTATGCAGGGATTCCTTGATCTTGGAGGACAGGAACTTTACGGAAACTTTCAATTTAGACTTTCTCTCCACAAAATATCTGTTTGTGGGTATCTGCCCTTGCTCCCAACTGTTGCCAGAAGTGCCTTTCTGTGGACCACTAGACAAGGCACCAAGCTACAAGTATAGCAGAATATCATTAGAAATAATTACATCTTTGTTTTTTGTTTTTGTTTGTTTGTTTTTTGCCAGTCTGGGCTATTCAGCCTCTTGTTTATGACCATTCAGGCAATGTAGGGCGTGGACTTCCCTACATGGGGTGATCCTCAAATTAAACCAAACATTGGTTGGCCACTCCCACAGGTTCTGTGTGACAATTGTCCCAGCACATCTTGTAGGCAGAACAAATTTTAGGTCAACGGTTTTGTGGTGTGTTGGTGTACAGGTTTCTCTTCCCTTAACTTGCAGAGTTTCTGCTCACACCAAAGAGACTAGAACATAGAGGTGAAGGTTCCAAGCTCACAATAGCTCAACCCCTTTACATTCTATGAGCTGGATGGGAAGTGTCCTCAGCAACAGGACCCCACTGCCGGTTTTCAGAGAGGTACCTTCTGTCACAGAATCAGACTGTCTTGTTCAGGGATCTTCACAGGACCCCTTCATCCAACAACTCAATTGAATGCAGCCCAGTCCCACCACTGGAAGCCTTGCCTGGCTGTGGTGATATTTTATTTATGCTCTAACAAATAAAGCTTGCCTGGAGATCAGAGGATAAAGTCAGGCACTACATTAAATATAGAGGTCAGGCAGTGGTAGCCTTTAATCCTAGCATTTAGGAGACAGAGATTCATCCAGATCTCTGTGAGTTCAAGGCCACACTGGAAACAGAGCCAGACATGGTGGCACAAGCCTTTAATCCCAGCATTAGATTAGAGGCCTGGAGGTCTGCACGGACAGGAAGTGATAAAGCTGGGCAAAAGAGGAAATGCTGTATCTGGGTGGAGAGAGGAAGTAAGATGGCAGGGCACAGAAAGGTATATTGGCATGAGTATACAGGAAGTAGCTCTCTTGGGCTGAGGATTTTCTAGTGGTAAGAACTTGTGTCTGTGACTGGCTTGTTCTATCCCTCTAAGCTTTCAGCTTTCACCCCAATATCTGGCTCTGGGATTTTTATTAATAAGACCATTTAGCAATTCGTGTTACACCTGGCTGGAAAAGATTACCAGTTCAGACTCTGTATCCTCCATTACTAGGTGTCCTCACTAGGGTCACCCTCATAGATTCCAAGAAGTTTCCACTACACTTGCTTTCTGCACCACACCAACCAAAACCAGCTGCTTGTCCCCACACTCTCTAACTCCACCCCACCCCCAACACATGCACCTGATATATGAAGGAAGTGGCTTTAGGATATTTCCAGCCAAAAATCTAGAAAATGTAACTGTTTCATCAAGAGATGAGCTAATATTCCTTATTGCGTATGCAAACAAAGTTTTCCATGTCAGTATGATTAACAATATGAAGTCTGGCCTAGAGTTAGTATTGCATGCATGTAATATCAGCACTCAGAAGAGCAGGCAGATTACTGAAAGCCTTTAAAACAGCTACACAGAAATATCCAGTTAGCAAGACATACACTGTCTCAGTACAGAACAAAATTTAAAAAATGAATGAAGAAATAACATGATACCTGGATTCAGACTTCCTTATTTATTTATTTATTTATTTATTTACTTATTTAGTCATTTATTTATTTTTGGTTTTTTAAGACAGGATTTTTCTATGTAGTTTTGGTGCTTGTCCTGGATCTCGCTCTGTAGACCAAAATGGCCTGGAACTCACAGAGATCAGAGATCCACCTGGCTCTGCGTCCTGAGTGCTGGGATTAAAGACGTGTGCCACTGCCGCCGGCCAGACTTCCTTGTTTCAAAATCATTTCTAATACAGTGAATGTAGGTCTATAAATTAATTGTTTCATCCATTAATTTCATTTTCTATGAATGAAATATGAACATCTTTTCTAAGTAGAGATGTATTATTATGATAATCAAATAGGAAAATTGATATAAGAATTCTGACACAAATTGTTTATACTCATAAACTCAAATTTGATAATTTGATTTTTTTTTTTTTTGGTTTTTCAAGACAGGGTTTCTCTGTGTTGTTTTGGTGCCTGTCCTGGAACTCGCACTGTAGACCAGGCTGGCCTGGAACTCACAGAGATCTGTGTGGCTCTGCCTCCCGAGTGCTGGGATTAAAGGCGTGTGCCACCATCACCTGGCCAAATTTGATTATTTTAAAAAAATTATTGCACTCATGTTCCACTCTCCTCATCCATAGCTTGTAGCAATATACCATTTTATCCTTTTTGCTGACTGGCCTCCCATATTGCAACAATGAGTGCAATAAAGGTACAAATTTCTGAACAAATGACTATAAATAAATATCAGTAATAATTTTAAATTTTCAATTAGGTTTAAGAACATATATTTTTATGTTTTAATATTTTTGAAACCAGTTAAATATAAACTGTAGGATGTATGATTTAATAGTACTTCCAATAAATGCATAAACAAATATAGTTGCAAAAGTCAACAAAATTTGGAATTATGAATATTTTAAAACCTAGATTTTATTATATATGATAAATACTTCAGAATCATAACTATACACGTTTTCTCTTCAGCTCAAAGCTGTGCATTTTTAAAATCAATATTTTGTTATTCTATAACAAATTAAGAAGCATATTCCTAAAGTTTAATAAAAAGCACACATATAACATAACATATCAGTTTACATTTATAACTTTTATTTATGTTCCCTTCTCATGGTAGGACAAAAACACTTCCACATGAGGTTTATTTGTCATATGAAAATATAGAGATTGATATTAGGAAGAACTACAAACAAGTTTTAGGCAGATCCACAATGTCAAACTCCATCAGCAATACAGAAGTGGGCTTACTCCTCTACATTTTAGCAACAGTTTTCTTAATACTCAATTTGGTCATATTATCCTGATGTGATTCAGCAGCATGCAGAAGGTTTGAATTGTATTTACCAGATGCTAAAGATGTTGAACATCCTTTTAAGTATTTGTTGCCAATTTTGAAATTGAGCAATATTTATTCAAAACTCCCATGTGTTTTTAAACTAAACTATCTCCCATTTAATGCTGACACAAAGCCGGATAAAGTCTGGATGTGGTTTATGTCAGTTACAGCACATAAATGGCTCACTCTTCATCTTCTCAAAGCCCAGGTATATTTGTATTTGTTTGGCATTCTTTGAGGAGGGATTTTTTTTTAATATTAGCAATGTACTATTAAAGTATCTTCCTTTTACATTTGTGTTTTGTAATGTTATATTTGTTAAGGAATGACTGACTCCTATATCTATGTTTTGAAATGTAAACTATTAGAAATTAAATTTATGTCTGTCTTCCATTTTCAATAATATTTGTGTATAGTAACATCTAATGTTACTATGACATATTTCTGAATGTCTTTGTATATTTTCATGACTCTTATCTACTTTAAATTTTCATGGAACTGTTGTTAAAAAAACAAAGACAAAACAATAACAACAACAACAAAAAAAAATTAACCAAAAAAGAAGAGTAATTAATTTCTGGGTCTTATTCTGTCCCATTGATGTAAATATCTACATTTATGCCAGGACAGATCTACTGATTACTGGAATTAGAATCTGTGCCCCTTAGATTTCCATATGAATTTTTTAGGAAAATCATTCATTACTACCTTTGTTTTGTTTTGTTTTATATATTTTACAGAATCTGTATGCAATCAGGGTAGTAGCTCATAAGTAATCTGAGAATATGAAATATCTTTTCATTTATTTGGATCTTCCTTATTTTTTTATTTTTATTTCACTGATTTTTTATAGATACCAAATATATGTCTCGTAATGATTTTGATAGAATTATACATAATTTATTGTTTTGATACTACTGGTTATAAAATCACATTTTTTTTTTCATTTTTGAGACAAGGGTTTCTATGTGTAGCCCTGGCTATCCTAGAGCTCTCTCTCTAGACAGAACTTGAACTCAGGGATATGCCTGCCTCTGCCTCCGGAATACTGGGTCTAAAAGTGTCTGCTACCACCACCCAGCATAAAATTACTTTCTTAAATTCATGTTTGCATGTTAAATTTTAGTCTATGGCACTTCATGTAGTTGCTACCAGATGCAGTATGTCTTGTTGTACTTACGGACAATGAGTGTGTGGGATAGTTGTACTCTGTGTCTTGCCATTGGAATGCAATCCTTTTGAAGAGATGCAGAGAAAAGGTTAAAGCAAATTTTTGATCTTCCTAAACTCTTAAACTTTTATGAAGAATACAGTACTTTCTATACCTTATGTTAAAATGCACTTATATATTCATTTTATACATATTATCAAGATGAAAATGACAATAAAATTGCTTTAATTCAAATTTCTATTGATTATACTTAAAAAACCTATTACTATCAAGTCTCATGTGTTACAATTTACCATATCTTTTTTTTTTTTTTGGTTTTTTCGAGACAGGGTTTCTCTGTATAGCTTTGCGCCTTTCCTGGAGCTCACTTGGTAGACCAGGCTAGCCTTGAACTCACAGAGATCCACCTGCCTCTGCCTCTCGAGTGCTGGGATTAAAGGCGTGCGCCACCAACGCCCGGCTACCATATCTTTTATTTTTAAAAATTGCAGTGAATTGATAATAAAAATGTTTATAATCACTTATTTGTTTTATATATATTAAATCTCAGAGTTCTGAATGGAAATATTAGGTGTTTGTATCTAGCCTTTAATTCCTTCTAGAGACAAACTATGCTAAGCATAGCTTACCAAGAAACATATATCTTTGTATTCATGTGTGTATTTATAGTTTACTCTGCACATACAAACATTTGTATATATGTCTCAGATATATACACACATGTAAAACATATAGAAAAACATAATTTTCTCATTTTTCAAAGAGACATTGCATCTCTGTTATCATTTGGCAGCTGGTTTATTTCTGAGAGTCTTTACTTTCAATCTATGTATGATTTTTAATTATAATTTTACCACTCAATGAACCTCACAATGGCAACATTTAAGCATCTATCTACCACAGCAGATGGCAAACTAATGAGGCTTGTTCTACTTGCATACTGATATGATTTCTAGAGAGTGTTTCTCTGATCCACTGGGAGGTCAAAGAGCACGATTTATTTATCTTCTTTGCTTCTTTGGACCCTTAAAATTATAAAAATGATTACTAGAGAATATACATTTTACACTTCCTAATTATACACATTAATGTTTGTTTCATACTGATACAATTGAAAACAGTCAGCACTTGAAATGTATTTTAACAATTTGAAATGTAAAATGCAGTGTTAACTGGAGTCACTCTTTGCAAATTAAAATTAAGTCTTACTCCTGAAACATATAAGCCAATTAAGCTTGTACATAAATATACACACACATATATATGTGTATATATATACATATATATAGAGAGAGAGAGTTGAGTTGATGTGTGAAGAGATAAGCACATTTAAATGCATACGTATGAAAATTTTCATAATGGCTTATTGAAAATATATTTTATTAATAACTTATAAGTGCCTAAGATCTTCCCCGAGGTCTGTGCAAGCTCTCTCACATTTTAAAGACCAATCCATTAGGACTCATTTTAGTCTGAAGATACTCTAAAATTTATCTCCATAGTCAGTGAATATTCATTCTCAGGGGCAAGTCATCATTAAATGAAATGACTTTCTTGTGAGGAAAAGCCTTATCAGAGTTGTCCATCACTATTCTTTACAATGGTTGCCATAGAGCAGCTGTTCATTATGTAATGAAATAAAGTAATCGCCTTAATATTCACTTTATCTTGATTCAGTTTCATTACTTTCAAATGCTGGTCAAAGGAGTAATTTTATACAATGAAAGGTCATGAGAAGGTTCCAAAACTAGTTTTAAGGTTTCCATAGCTTTTGAATGAACATGATTTCTGTCAGAATTCCAGATTCTAAATAGCTTAAATGCACTGTGTATCAAATCATATTTTGATTTTATTGCACAATTAAATATGATAATTCATATTAGAATTGCAATTTTAAGTCCTAATCATAGTTTTGTCTTGATGATAACTCATACATACAAATTATTTCTACACATATATTTGCTGAATAAATTTCCCTTTTCTCACCCATTATATTTCTGCTACATGTTTTTGACACTCATGCCTGTTATTCCCTTTATAATAGTTGAGATATACAAACACTTATCTCAAATTTTTTATGTATCTTCATTCTATATGTCCAAGCATATATCACTTTACAGACACAATGATGCCTGAAATTACAGTCTTTGAAGTCACCATTAAAGAGAGTTCATAAAAACCTAACACAGTTTACCTCTAGTATACCTTGAACACCGCTTTCAATACCGCAAGTCTGTAAAGTGTAAATTCTAATATTCACCAACTTAAGTGAAATATGGTTATCTTAACCCTGTAAAGTTAATCTTTCTGTACTAGGCCATGTCAATTTTTGCAATGCATAATACCCACATAATATACTGGTTAAATATGACCTGAATATTCACAAACATTATGAGAAGTTTACTGGATATTCCTGAAGAAATGTCATCTATTTTTCCCTTCTTAAATTTCTTTATTTAAAACTTTCTTCATATAATATTTTATCATATTTTCCACAACCCAGTTGCTCCCAGATCTGCCTACCTTACTTTTCTCTCTCCAAAATAAAACAAAAAAAATTTAAAAAACAAAAACAAAAACCATAAAAATACCAAAACATCAATAGGAAGAAACAAAAGGCCCCAACATACACAGACACAT
The DNA here is from genome assembly GCA_902168325.1 of Peromyscus nudipes. Taxonomy (NCBI): domain Eukaryota; kingdom Metazoa; phylum Chordata; class Mammalia; order Rodentia; family Cricetidae; genus Peromyscus; species Peromyscus nudipes. The sequence goes on from CABHPH010127583.1 coordinate 16,400, forward strand.
AGACACAGATGATACAGACACACACACACACACACACACACACACACACACACACACCCCAAAAACAAAAAAAATGTAGAGACTATCTTGTATTGGACAAGGCTTTCTGTGTATGTGGGCTGCTCTGGAATGTGTTTGATATACCTAGTGATACTTTACTGGAGAAAACGTTTTTGCTTTTTTTTTTTTTTTGGTTTTTCAAGACAGGGTTTCTCTGTGTAGCTTTGTGCCTTTCCTGGAGCTCACTTGGTAGCCCAGGCTGGCCTCGAACTCACAGAGATCCGCCTGCCTCTGCCTCCCGAGTGGTGGGATTAAAGGCGTGCGCCACCAACCTACGCCCGGCTGAGAAAACGTTTTTGCTTTCACAGCAGGTAGCATTATCAAGCAGCTTCTTGATTAGGGGCACTTTGTGTCCGCAAACACTGCTCTTTGCTTGCAATTTTTCTTTTTTGAACATGTGAAAGGTTTTTTTTCTTATGTGTGCAGACTGTCATATTTGTGTAAGTTCATATGTATAACATCCTGCTATGTCTGGAAGACACTGTTTTCTTGGAGTTATCTACCGTCTTATTCTTTCAATCTTTCCTTCTCACTTCCTCATAGACCCATAAGTCTTGAAGAGGCAGCTTTGATGAAAACATTTTACTCAGGATGGAGTGCTCTCTGTTCCGTGTCCAGCTATGGCTCTCTATGTTAATTGACATCTTCTACAAGAAGAAGCCTGTCTGATAAGGGTTCAAGAGAATAAGCGTACATTTTTCTTCTGGACAAGATCCTGTAAATATAAGAATTTTGTATCTACTTTGTGATTAGGCAAGCATCATTAGGAAAAATTTATAGAAGAAAAAACACATTTATAAGGTTAACAGAACAATGACAGAATATAAGGAGAGATGAATTGGTTGTTATTTGAGAAAAGTTAAGTTCAAAAGGGACATATGGACAAATTTTTGTTGAAGAATTTTTAACAGACAGAACAAACACACTACAGCTTCCACTAAACAAACTAAAATGTCTATTAACTTGTTCCAATATTAGCCTCAAATGACTGCTGTTTTCTCCACCTAAAACCACTCTGTATTTTATATGAGACTGAATTATGTACATGCCATTGAGAAAGTTTATCAAATGTTCCTTTCTCTTGTTCAAATATGAACCATTTTAGTTTATAAAGTTTATTTATTCATGAGTATAAATATAAACTATACAATATAATTGGTATTCCGTTCTGATTTGCAGTAGGAATTATGTGATTAAAAGAAAGATATTATGGAAACTTGGTGAATGTCCTTACTAAAATGAAAATTATCCTTTAAATACACAAGTGAATTTTGATGATCTAAGTATTTATTTATGCATTCACCAATTCTGAAGAAAATATGTGAAATAAGTTTAGTCATTCAATACTAAGGATGACTTTGTGCATGGAATTCATTTTTAAAAGTTATATGAAATTTCATAATTTTCTCAACTAAATGTATATTAAGTTTTTCCAGAGAAACTGTTAGTTTTATAATAATATCAATGTCATTAAAACAAGGAGAAGCTGAGGGAAATTACATCAAATATAAGACATGAAAAAATTTACATTTCAATACAGCAATTTTCAAATTCCTGAAATCCCCTATGCACTAGACAAACTAAGAAGATGATCTGATATTTGTAAATGTCTATCAGTGTTTTATTGAATTCTAGCAAATCTATGTAGCTCATATCTTTTATTATTTTTTGTTGCAATGAAATCAAATAAACTAACCCCATTTCACAATAAGACATGGAGAAAATAAATGATATTTGGAATATTGTACATAGGTACATATCAACAAATTAACAATAAAGAAATGCTTATTAAATCTATTACTAATCAACAAATCCAATTTGGAAATGGATGTACAAAATAATAAAATATTTTCTTGGTGATGTTTGGAATGACTACAAATTTTAAAAATGTTTCCAGTAATGAGACATGTAATACATGAATTATAGAGGTGGCATTTTTTTCTGATCTACTTATTAAAATTAGCAAATTTACTGTAAAAGGAAACTAATGGTAAGTGTATAACTTGGCAACAGAGCAGAACAAGAAGAGGAAAACAGAAAGGCGGAAAGTATGTATTTATTGTGAGATGTCTTTTAAAAAGGAGTATGTACTGGGTTCACTTTTCACTCAACTTGTTTCTTTTAGACATAGCTTGTGTCAATGGCAAGCAGGCTGCCATGGGAACTCTTTCCTAGTTCTTCTAGGTTAGGTGCTTGTAATAGAAAACTCCAGTAACCTGAGGTAGTTGAAAGAAAGCTTGCATTTGAAAATAATGAAGAGGAGCTTCAGAGACATCCTAGCTGGTCTCCAGAACACTGCTTCACCTTGTTCATGTGAACGCTGTCTAAAGCTGGTCTTCAGTTTACAGGCTACGACATAAGCCTTGCCAGCAATTGTCCTTGGAGTGAAAAATCTGAGAGCTGGATTCTTGTTAGCTAAGCTCCCATATAATGAGGGAAGTAGAAACAGCACACACCAGGAATAGAGGAGTAGTCTATGACTAAATTTGGTTTCCACTATGGAGATACCACAGGAAGGCAGGCCTAACTTATAAACACATTTGAATGTAAGGTAGTATGATGAGTAGTTTATCTGCACTATTGATTTTAATTTCCCAGTCATTGTATGAGGAAGATATTATTGGCTTCCTCATTTCACAAATGGGAAAACTAAAAGTTAAGTAATTTCCAAACAGTTGAATTGTTGGAGAAGTCAGAATTTGAATCTAAACTAATCCAGTCAGGAATCATGATTTTATGTGATATATTACACTGGCTTTGTTGAAAACAAGCATGATTTGACATCTTTATATCTGGCTTGATGTTAATTTATCAATATGAGATCTACATGTGCAACTACATAAAACCAACATCCAGATCAGAAATCTTTTATTCTTGTCAGATTTCTCAGTCAGTACCATAAATGCCTATGATAATAACTCTCTGTTTTATGAATTTTCATCAGTTCGATATATTTCTTTTAATTATATGAGTATAATAATCAACTATTAGTCCAACTAATTTTAAAAGCTTAAGGGACAAATTCATGTGGACTTTTATATATTTTTTGATAAATTTCACATTGATTTTATACCTTAACTTTTAGACAGTTCTATTCATTGTAAATTATTTGAAAAAAAACACCTGGAATTTTCCTTTTAACTACAAATTCATGATCTCTTTAAGGGCTTTTTCTCAACATTGAAAATGGGTAACTTGTCATTTTCTCTCCATCTACAATCAGAAGACAGGAAGATGAGTAGTAGAGAATTTTCCCTGCCACTTTTCGATATTATATACTGACAGTAAAACCAATCTGATAAACAATCAGAGTTCCAGCCTTACTCATTATTATAACCTCTAAGGAAAATTCTGCTTGAGGATTTTTCATTTCATAATTAGCAAAGTACAATCTGACCTTGTCTGGAATCATGTCTAATTGCATAAAGTTCTAATTTAAAATGCATTCTCTAAGGGTCTGTACATAGACACCACCACCACCCTGCTGTGCACACACACACACACACACACACACACATTCACACACACACACACACACACACACTTACATAGTCTGTCTAGCTGCTAATGTGACCTCAATTTTATTTATATTTTGAGAATAATTCAAGGTGAAATCCTGGGTGTATATGGACTAGGTCTGTCACATCAAGAACTTTATTATTCTTTTTATCTAAAAATAGGCGATGTTATTCTTAAACTAAAAGTCGAACAAAAAGTCGTAGAGGAGTAGAATTATGTAATAAGTGCAGTTTTAGCGCCTTAAAAATCCAACTTATCTTTTAATCCAAAGTTTAATTGAATTAATTTTACTGTTATTTGGCATGGAATATATAGGTCATGTGCTATTTTTCAATCTATAGATATAAAAACTGACTTACAGATGTATTAACATGCCTCAAAATGATGAGTGATTGAGATAGAGTTTCTGTCTTTCTAATTTTTTATTAACTCATGGTCATAGACAGTTTAATGGCCTGGACACCAAGAATCCTAAGAGAAATCAAAATTCTAAATTTCAAATAACACCTAATAGTAAATTAGTAAAATCTAATACAATTTTCTCTCAGATATTTTAAATATAATTTATTTGTTAAGATAAACATGTTTGTTAAAATAATGTTATATGTAGAGCTGCAGAATAAAAATCTACAAAGATTTAAATACTCAAGTGCAATATGACATTTCTATGAAATTTGCACGTATTTCTGACTGTTCAAGGCATTAAGTGTTAGCTACATATTCTGGAATGTAATGATGGTCTAGGAAGGTAAAACCTACTGCAGAAGGTGCTGTCCTTTAAATAGATGTTAAATGGATCCCATGTAGTAACAGGGGAGTTATAACAGAAACTGCTTAAGATTCTGGGTTACGTTTAAAAAGATCTTTACTATGACAGTATACTACCTTCTTGTATAATTTTGACATGAAAAAAATGTTAAGATTTTATTGTGAACTTAAAAGTACACAGGTGGGCCTATATTTACTCACGAGATTTAAAAGGACATGATAGATTTGAAGAAACCTCAGTGCAGTAGCAGATTACAGTCTTGCCTATCCTTTGGTCAGGTGTAGAGATTTAGATAAATTGCTTCTCTCTTCTGTATCTACTTCTTATCAAGGACAAGAGAGTTATTCTCCACAATGTTTCCTGTTACAATTGCCATTTTACACACTCTCATGTTACCATACAATATACTGAACTATATGCACCACTTCCGGGCTTGATTTGCAAGACCAAGATAATTGAGGGACCTTCATTCTATTCATTTTTCCACTGTAAAAATTTAGATTTTATTAATATATTTCTGTTATCAGAAATTACAATAAGTATTTCTCACATAAATATTAAAAAAAATCTAAGATTCAATTACTAACCTGTATGTTATAGGTGGGCATGATATAGAAAAGTTCAGCAACATTCAGAAAACTTTTCAGTAATTATAAGACTCTCTTGGGCTAAGGTAGCCAGTCATGTGACTCTCAATTTGTGTGATGACTCCTTTAGAGTGTTTAATTTGATGCATTCTTTAGGACTTTGTTCTCATCTACAAGAATCAGTAATGAAAATTAAAAATAAACTTACTTCCCAGTAAGACATATTTAGATTAGATTCACATGTCTTTTATTTCAATAGCTTCTTTTCCATATTTATGAAATAGGAACTTATTTTCAACTTTTTAAGTTTGAAGTAGCAATATTTAAGACAAAGTAGATACACATAAATTGGTGACAAAAAGTATCAGCTCATCCTGCCATCTATGAGCTTAGATAAAAACAAGCAATGCTTTAGTAATTCTGGAAACAGAAATGGTTTTCAAAATAAATACCCAACAATACTGTAATGTCAGAATTAGAGAGATATTATTTTACTTGGGCCAAAATCTGTTATTTGCAGATATTACTTTTAAATGTCAATATTTTTCATTTATCAGTTTACATGAAGAAAACTTCTGCTCATTTTTAATTCCATGAACCAGTAGAACAATAGCTATATCACAGTTCATCACATTCATCAAAAATCAAGACGTTTAGATAATCAGAGCATTAAATTAATTTCAACTCTCATTTTCTGCCACAATCTAAACCACAGAGGTGCTATTTATATTCAGTGACTTAGAATATACTTCCATATTTAGTTAGAAAAATATATATGCATATATGATAATGAATACATAATTTTAAGCTTAGGGAGATCCTCCATATCAATTTTGATTTCTATATATTTTATGTTTATGTGTGGCATTTTAGATTTTTTTCAATTTACCCATTCAAAACAAGGGTTTTTATGAATATGATTAAATACACTGTAATCTATTCATTATCTTAATTATTTGCACAGAATGCAAATTATAGTTTGAAGCTATTCAATCAATGTATTTTTGGAAGAGTCATGCAAAGAATCAACATTAAATAAGTATTTGCTTTCAATTAAGGATGTGTGACTGTCTTCGAGCCAATCATTTGAAAATACAATCTGCAAACTAATTGTAAATTGCAGAGTCATCTCCCAGCTACATAGCATTTTGGTCCTTTTCTTTTCTTTTTTTTTTAACTGTTAATTGTAGCTTTTCATCTCTAGATGGTGCTGTAAGTACCTGCATCACAAAGAGACCTATTCGAATTAGTGTGAAAGGCAGAAGAAAAGCAAAGTGGAAAATAGAAAGTGCAAGAAAACTAAGCAAGTTTAGGAAAAAAAAACTAGTGGTCTTAGAACATTTTCTTCATGTTAAAAGGTCTATATCATCAGCTAATTAAGCTGAGGACAGAGACATTAATGATTAATGACATCCTCATTAAGATTAGAATGATACAGCAAAAATATTAAAGAGTCTAGTTAACGTATTCAGAATTGATGTTTCCCAAACTAACTTCCAATCTTTTCTTGACACTTCTATGTTAAGTACTTGGTAGTGTCGAAATACCTGTACCCAAAACAGTCATCTATGAATCATCTTTATTCAAAATTTTAAATGTATCTTGGAATTAAGTTATATAGATGTAACAATGAACTACTACTATGTTTCTTATTCCTCTAATATTGTCTTTAAATGTTTAAAATATACTATTTGAGACCTTTGAAAATTATAAGAAATTTCAATTTCAGCATCTATAAAGTTTTCTGAGGACATTATTGGCTACTTTTTTCTTTTTACCTTAACATTTTTCTATCACTGCTATCATAAACAAAAGTGTATACTAATGCAACAAAAGACTGTGTCCACCAAAGTTTAAGGTCACTATTTGTCTTGTCTTTTTAGAAAAAATTTACTAGCTCCTATATTAAATGAGAGTTGTAGACAGTTAAAGGATATTGTCTGTTAGCTCTATTGTTACTGAGACAACAACAGAAACAAATAGTGTGAATATTATCTAGTACCCAATGTTAAAAACAAAACATACCAACCCATAAATAAACAAACAAAAAACCAGCCCTGTCAATAAAACATTGCTAGTAAGTATTAAATGCAATGCATTATAGAATTTTTCAATAAAGGACTATCTACTCAGAAACAAAATAATATATTCAAATATTCAAAATTCAACCAACATCATCATTTGGCATCATGCAGACAGGCAACGGCGGTCCAACTCAATGGAATTTTAATGAATATATATGGATTATGTGGATCTTGCATCTAGATGGAATTTTATTCTACTATTTTTCCCAATATGAAACTTCTGTATCAATGAGAACTATTGCCCTCTGAAGTACATTGGTTTTCATTAACTGTTCCCAAAACAGTGTTGTTCCAAGAGAATCAGAGCAGCTTGCTGTTGCTAGTGTGCTTCAGTCTTGTACTGGCCTTTAGAATCCCCATGACCTTGTCATAACTATGTTATCTGTATCTAGTGTGCAAGAGGGAGAAATATAAATTAAGGACAAAAGGGGGTAAGAGAATAGGGAGAAGAAGCGGGAGAGGAAGGAGGCAGGAAGGGAGGGAAGGAGAGAGGCATGGCAAGAAAGAAAAAAAAGTTCTTCCGTTGCAAGGAGCATCTTTATTATGCAGGTTAGATGTCCCCATATGGTGCATTACTCTCTGCCTTCACGCTAATAAATAAATTTTAGGAGTTGCTTAAGATATAAGCAACACATAGAACAAAAAGGCCCCTAAAGAAAAGGACATCCCCAACTGTCGATATTAAAGTGAAGTCTGTGTGGCACCCTGAATGGAGAGGTACTAGTACAAGTCAATGAGAGGTCATATTTACTGTTGCCACAAGTTTCCACTCTCTTCAGTAAAACAGATTTTCATGTAGGGATTGGAATGGTCTAAGTTATCTTAATTTAATTACAAAAAAAGTGATTGAATCAAAACACATTAGAAGTCTTCTCATTAGACTGTCTGCCCTGCTGGGCCATCAGTGATTTTTTCCCCTGACTTCAGGGTGAAATACTATTTTAAAAACACCTTGATGGTTAACATTTCTGGCTACTTGGCACCTATTAGGATTCTGCTCTGTGTAGAAATCCTCCTTTCATTTCCCAGAAGTCTGACGTAGCTTATATAAATTCATCACAATAGATAGCATTTATTGACACCATTCACTTCTAGATAAAATAACAGGAACACACAATATCTAACATATTCATTTGGCTAAATGGCCATTTACTTTGCCACACAGTCAATATGATTGACTGAGTTGTAATTAATTGACAATTAACATGGGCTCTACAAAAGTAACTATGAACTACTTGATGACTAAATACTGAAATGACCAAAGATTTAAACAATATGCTGCCCAGGAGAAATGCATGATTGTCCTTCTGTAAACATTCTTCTAATCTATACTCACAAGGGTTGCAGCAGCAAAACACCAATTCACTTGTCTTTATATACTGCTTTAGAAATTAATTTCTATTCAATTTGTCATTGTCAAAGTATAATTCACAACTTTTTACTTAGAGCAACATTTCTAGTAGTTTTGCCTAAGATAATATTTTTACTTACTGTTTTTTTCTTTCCCTACATTCAAAGGCCTCAATTTCTAGGTCAAGTACAATTATGCCATGATTTTTTTTCCATTCTGATTATGTGCTGTCCAAATTCCACTTAATGTCTTTCTCAACCTTTTCTGCCCAAGATAAAAGTACAGAAGGGCTGGCATATCTCCTCCTAATAGGACTATAATACTGTTGCTACATTTGACAGCTACATTCCAGGCTCTACCACTTACAAAGTGGCAAATTTCTAAAACTTTGTGTCTCATTTAGAAAGAACATGGCCAGTTTTGGAGACTGGTATAGATAGGTTATCTATTTCTTGTTCATTGATCTACTTATAGTATTTGATTGATGTAATAGTAAAACAGTCTTAAAAATGTTTCAGAATTTATTTAGCCATAATGATTTCAAACCATATTAAAACTACTGTAATTATTTAATGGACAACATTGGTCATAAACACTGTCAAAGTTAGCTTTACTATTGCATTTTGAGACATCATGACCAAAGCAACCTGGGGAGGAAGGGGTTTATTTGGCTTGAGTTTTGATATCACTGCTCATCATTTAAGGAGGCCAGGACAGGAAGTCAAACAGGGCAGGAGCCTGGAGGCAAGTAGCTGAAGCAGTGGTTATGGAGAAGTCCTGCTTACTGGCTTGCTTCTCAAGGCTTGCTCAGCCTGCTTTCTAGTAGAAACCAGGACTACCATCTAAGGCAAGGCACCACCCACAATATGCTGAGCCTCCCACATCAAGTGCTAGTTAAGAAAAATCTCTACAGAATTGCAGATAACCAGGCTGGCCTCGAAATGACAGATATGCCAGTTCAGTTAGGCTGGCTCACTACTGATCTCTGATTACTTATGAGGTCTCTGTATCTGCAGCTCTGGGGCAGCTTTGTAGCTGGGTGCTAGGGATACAGACTCAGCCCCTTGTACTTGTATGATAATCACTTTGCTGACTGGGCCATGTGACTCACTCCCATCATTTTTAATGTGCCTTCTGTGATATACCCATGAATACTGATTCTATAATACATTATCTAAGACAAATAACTGATCAAGAGCAAGAATAAAATGCCAATTGAGTAACGTTCTCCACTGTTCCTCATGTAAACAACTGTAAAAAGTCTTGGACTAGTAGCCACTTGGCACCAATAATCATTACCTATGAAGATCTGTGGCAAATTCTTCACACATTTAAAGATAAATGTCTATAATTCTTGTAAAGATACTGTTTCAAACAATGTCCACTTTTAATGAAGAAACTGTCTAATGGTGAATTATGTGGTGCTTCAAAGTGAGCTTTCAGGAGTCTATGAAGCTCTCTTCCCACAGATAGAAATTATTGGTGAGCACTTTACTGTTCAGTTTCCATGGCAGGCTTTTGTAATATATTATATTACTGTTTCACATAGAGAAGTATCTAGTTAACATTTACATAATATATATACATATATATGTCTTTTCACATATCTAAATAATGTTTAACCTAAGTATATAATTTTAGAAAGTAACAAAATATTTCTGCCTTGCTTGTTTATTTTTTAATTTTATATACTACTAAAACCTCCACTTCACAGTAAGTGTAACATATACCCTGAATACAAATAGAGATGTCATTTTAAACATGAAGTTTTTAAATTTAGGTTATTTAAATACAGATCAATCTTTTAATTTTATTTTTTCATTAAAAAGTATTGAGAATTTTATTAATTATTGGCTGGGATGAAAAATATATGGCAGGTTTTTTTTTCAAAAGATTCCATCCTGAACCTAGATCTGCTCATCATTACCCAAATGATCCTTAAGACAGAAAAGAAAACAAAAACAATTTCCAATAGTCTTGTTCTGAGTAAAAGACTTCATGCCCCTTCAGGATAAGGCTATGGTTTTAGTTTATTTATTTTCAAAGTGAATTAGAATAATTAGACTAATCCTAATGCCCAAGCTTTCCTAGAAGTGACTCTGCACTTCAGTCTGAATTTCCCAAATGGTGGTTTATTTTGGTCACTTTACTTCAGATTAACTATCAGAATGTATCCAGAATAGTAAAAGCATTAAAACCATTCACATATTGTTATAAAGTTGAAAGCTAAAAGCAAAAGCCTGTGCTGCAAAGAAAGGCTGTTTGTTTTTCATTTAATAAAGTTAATGGAACACCTTGTAAATCCAATGCCTGTAAAATGAAAATTAATTCCTTGTCTCCAGGGGGTTGACTAAGTTATTTAATGCAAAAGTTTGTATTGAATGAAGTTTCTTTAGTTTGTGTAGTACCTAGTGGCATAAGCACTTTTCTGTATATTATTGTACCAGACCTCCACAATTGTACAGACCTGGGAGTGGGCAGGAAACAGAGGGTCAGTGAAAGATGGCTGGGGCTAAACAAAGGCTCTAGCAAAGGGGAAAGCTAGGAAAAGCATGTTGCCAACTCTCTTCTACCCATCAGAAAAAAATGGGTCAGAGGAAAAACATTTGCCCAAGAGTACCATAAAAATAATGAAGATAGTTGTGTGTGTGTGTGTGTGTGTGTGTGTGTATAAATAATTATTTCCAAAAGCACTGTTTTTATTTATACACAGTCCTAACCTGGTCAGTTGTCAGTTGCAGGAGGAGAGGGAGAGGTTCCATCTTCAATCCAGGGGCCTCTATGATGTTGATTTGTTGTGACCAAACTCAGGCAAATAGTATATTTTCAACATTTTGCAATACAGAAAAAATTACAAAAGTCGATTTCCATTTAAAATGCTATAAAATTGTTTTACATGGAAGGATGAGGCTATGAAACAATTACTTAATGTATTTCTTAAGAGACAGATCTGAACATATCATGAAGGCTGCATTTGCTTTTTAAAAACACTGTTTCCACAAATTGTTATTCTGACTGAAGAGAAATAATAATGTACTTTTTGAGGTGCATGACCAAAAATTTGAAATACTGTCAGTGACCATCATTTTCACCCCAAATCAAAGCAGTCTGCACAGTGATTTTGAGTGGCATTTTGAAATGTGCTTGTGAATAAAACAGAAAGAAAATGGCAAGCCTCACATTCAAATGCCCACACAGAGATAATAATGGAAGTGATGTTTTATGGGTCATTGGGGAAGGCAATCCCATCTGAATGTTTGTTCCTGAGGATGATAAGAGCAAGTGAATATTCTTCTGCATCGTATCACTCATACGAGAGGAAAGACTGATGGATGATGATTGATTTAATACAAGAAGCCTGAGCAACAGAGGTTGGAGGAAATAGGGAATAAAAAAAAATGAACAGGAGTTATTCTAGATTCTTTGACATTGTGATAAATTCAAAGCCGCAGAGTACTCAACCCACCCCTGAGAATGTATATCTAGCTCTGTCCTCTTTGGTGCCCTTGGGTGTAAAAGGATAATGGAATTATAGAGCAGAGGCTGACCAGATTTTAAGACCCATTGTGTTTCCTTTTGTTTCCCATGACTAGAATAAGCTCTTCCTCTTGAACTTTCCAAACAGATGGTTTTCTGTTCTGGGATGAAAGATTAGTAGTGAAGCAAATTCCTCAACCTTACTGAGGAGCACAGTCTGTGCTGACAGGCAGTAATCAGAAAGAAATGTCCCACTTGAAGCAATATTTTCAGGAATGCTTGGACCTGAGACGTTAAGTGGAAGGAGGATTATCCTTTACTTGTTGTTGCTGTTCTTTTACTCTATTACCCCTGAAACGTTCTTCACTTTTCTCCTAGCGATTAAATATGACCATAATGGAGTTACAAAACTGATGTGTGTTTCACCTTGCTTTTCAATGAGTACTAGGGCTCCAGACTCAGGCTCACAGGCTTGTGCCGTAAACACTATGCAGATAGCCAATTTGCCAGACCTTCAGGTTCTACAATTAATGGAAAGTTTTATTATATTACCACACAGATGCACCTTTACATCTGTTATGTATGTAAGCACATTAAGACAGTTGTCTGCCAGAAAATGAGGTGTTTTTCATAGAAACGCAAACTCAGGGTTGGAGTTCTGAAAGATGTGATACTTGCTGTCACACCGAGGGTACGTGGGAATAGAGGTTCTGACGGTATGATGTCATTCATGCCATTCTGTTTTATTTTATCTCTCTTGTTTTATTGTACTCAAAAAATTAGACTGATCAATCCCACAGAGAATCAGCAAGATGACAGGACTATCAGAACTACCTTCTGAAACATTTCACTGTGGTTTGGAAATGTCTTATCTTACTTCATTCCCAGATGTAGCTCTAACATACATTTTGAAAAGTGGGTAATAATGAAATAACAAGTATGTTTATAAACCTTTTAAAGACACAGAGGGATGTTTTACTAGTCTTCACCCTGATCTTTTTTTTTTTTTTTACTTTGCGTTAAACAAGTAGGAGCTGTGCTGTTCAACATTTTCTACTATATAATTTATTTCCAGTGCTTAACAATCCAGGAGGCTCTTTAGAGAATAGAAAAGATGGTGTCTTCCAAAGACATACTATACATACCTTAAATCCTGTATTTTATTGAGCTTTTGGGCAATTGTAAAAAGCTTGAGTAGACTGAGGATTGGTTGTCATTCATTTCAAATGATTGTCTGGGGGACAGGGACACAGCCCAGTGGACAAAGTCTCAGTGAGTAAAGGCTCCTGCTGCCTTGCCTGATCTAAGTCAAATGCACAGACCTCACATGGTAGAAGGAAGAAACCATATTTAGTACAGGAGCACACATGTGGCACACATACATAGACGCACACATACCACACATAAAAGAAATAAAAACAGAATACAACTTAAAAAATAAATACAAGACTAAATACACTATTTTAATAACATTCTCCTCTTCTTTTAGTTATTTTGGGAATAATAACAACCTCTTATTGATCATATTTAGCCACATATTATCCTTTAGCATAGCTATAAAGAAAACGTAGAAAAACGATTTGCTTAGGAGTCAGGGTTTTAGAAAATTCAGGATCAAATTAAGAACGACAAAACAAAATCAAGTCACAAATTCAAGAGCTCTAAAGTCGAGGGTCATGAATCATCAAACTACGTTAGTATACAAACACAAAGGGAAGGTAAAAATCCATACTTTTATCAACCCTAAACTCGGGAAAACTTGCTGATTAGGCCTTCATATGCATTTATTACCATTGTTCATTTACATACATTGTATGATACAGAACGGTCAACATGGTGACAGCTTCTCCTTGCACCTGATTAAAATGGAAATTACAGCAAAGGAATTCCTCCTGCTGCATGCTTAAGTTCCTCTGCGAAACATGTTTTGAAAAATGCGACGCCTCAGTCTTCCATAACAATGGAGTAGTACATTTAATAATGTAATATTAGATCAAACACAACAAGGCACAGAAAGAATCCTTACACTTCCAGTTTGACAGCCTGGGGGGAAATACAGATAAAAAAAATGACAGAAATAAGGGCAAAAATAACAATAATAGTAAAGATGCAGGATGCCATACTCAAAGATGAAAGAACTGTAAAGGCTTTGCGCTATCGTAAAGCTCTAAGGAAGACTAAAAGACTGGTCGTGCCTGAATGTTTCTAGCTCTGAAGCAGATTCACTCTCACAGAGCAGGGCTGCCTGTTGGACACACTGTGAAAGCAAATTATGAAAAGTCCCTGGAAAATAACATGGAAATTCCTTGAAAAAAAGCTCTTGGTATGATTTACAGTGGAGGCCATGAGGACAGTAAATAAAGAAGTTTAGACCAAATAGCCACAGGCTTTGAACTGACTTGGGAATTGGGAAATATTTCCTTTGCTTTGCTATTAATTGTTGTTTCTGACTTGCGTGGTTAAATTCTCTGGAATTTCCTACTAATAGGTATCTTCAAAAGTAAATGCTTTATTATTTTCTGCTTTATGTTACTTACCTCAATATCATAAAAAACAAGCCCTGCATTTGCAATCTAACTGCTCATCTACAAATTAGCCTGAACAGATCTCACTGTGCATGTGTATTTGAGTGGCTGAGGGGGAATGCTGTGTCGTTCTGTTGAATCATGATTAGTGTGTGATTCGTTGCCTTTTTAGTGGAATGAATGCTACCGGACTTAGAGTGAGATACTCAAGCTCTGTAACTTCTTCTCTTTGGGTGCTACAGCATTTGGTGCTGGAGCTCAAATTTTACATTTTGGGGGAAAAGCTACCACAACCTGTGAAGAGGCTACATGTGTAGGTCCTGGGGCTATGTAGAGTGAAAAGTTGTCATCCAACCTACAGGGTGCCTTGGCCTTCAGTGCCAACTCTAGCCTCATTCAACTCTCCTCCTAATTGCCTTCTGCACACTCAGGAGTTGATGCTTTGCAAAATGGTTGAGCTACAAGTTTGTATGGCTCTAAATTTCTCTAGTTTCAGAAATTTTTTTAACATAATTTCTTGATCAATTCTTTGGGAATGTCACATCATGAACCCCAATTCTGCTCATTTCCCAGTCTCCATATCTTCCTTCACGCTTGCAGTGTCCCTCCACCCAAAAGAAAAATTTAAAAATTTAAAATTAAAACACAACAAACAACAAAAACTCTTCACTGTTTTAGTAACAGAAATATAAATTAGTAATACATCAATCATTTTGTGAATCCTTAAAACAATGGGGAAATCTAATTACTATATAAAATTAAATGGGTTTGGAATATTGATTTCTCCTTTTAGTGTTAACATTATAATTTGTTTAGTTTTTGTTTTCCAATATATTTACCTGATGCAATTTAAGACTTCAGGAATTAGGTTTAATTTTATTTTAAAGAATGACTTTAAAGTACATTTTGTTCAATAACTACATAAGTTTCTAACTTTCTGTACACTGGCAGAGCTGAGTCTGGATAAAGGAGGCAAAACATCACACTTGCTACAATAATGTATCATTTATTCAAAAGATAAGTAAGAAAAATAATGAAAGAGTTGTTGCTATATTCTTTTACTCACTGTGTGTGTGTGTGCGTGCGTGTGTGTGTGTGTGTGTGTGTGTGTGTGTGTGTGTGTGTAAGTATCATGGAGTACGTGATGGAAACATGTATGAGTCATTTCTGTCTCTCTATCATATGAGTTCCAGAATTGAAATCAGGCTGGGGAACTCACTGGTAAGTTCTTCCACTTGCCGAACTGTCTTGTTGACCCTATAATATCAGATCTGATATTATAGTGTAGGAGCATATTGGAGATGCATCTTTGCATAAGCCTTGTAGTCACTCAGTTTCAAAGAGAGAGGTTAAAAAAATTATGGGCATATATATGTATATATGCTTATATATGTATGCAAATGCAGGGTTGAATATATAAGGTTAAGTATCATATACACACATGAGATTTGTTCATAATATATGTATGTGCAGACATAATCGTTTTCTTTAAATTTCTAACAAATGACAAATGTAATATTTTTTTCCAAGTTGGGTAACAATTAATTTAGAAAGGTGGGCAAGGAAAAAACAGTTTGTCATTATGAGGGAACTAGTGGAGTCTTTGGAAGAAATACCCAAGTTCATACAAATAAATAAATTTATTGGAGCTTTGAGAACACACTTTATTTACCCTGCCAATTATTCTAGTTATTATCCAGCTCTTACTAATAGACTTCTTTATGTAACTGAAATAGCAGATAGTATCTAGTTGCAATGAGTATGCATTAATATATCTACTTTCAATTTACCACTTTAAACCAGGCTCAACTAACTTGGCATTCATTTTCATCCAAGACCACAGAAGCTTCCAAATTAAATGGCACATCGGTACACTTCAGTCAGCTCTTCAGGGTTCACAAGGTTTCAGCAAGCATTGTCATATTTTACAAAGAAACATGAAGATAAACTCAGATGAAATCACAGAATCCCATGAATTCTGAGAAATTTGCAGTAACCCTCAGTGGTTCAACTAAATTGAAACAGTGAACCAAGGTCTCAGCTAATCCAGAAACAATGAAACATTTCATTTCAAATCCTGACCAGGGTCTAGACAAACTTGACTTTTTCTAAAATTGAACTCCCAAATAGTTGAGTTGGCATGCACTCATGTTTGAAATGAAATATTACTTTGACATTTTCTGGGACAAAAAGAAGGGTTATAGTTTACAACATTAGAAGAATAAGAGAAATATTTGTGTATTCTCATTATATCATAAAGGGAACACTGAAAATGTGTGTTCTGGGAGTCATTATGCTCTGATTACAATTGCAGGAAATACAATCACAAATATTTTGATTGTTTGTTCAAATAGGAATTCTACTGCAACTCTGAAAAAAGGAGTTATCTCATGACTTATAAATACAGCACCTTTAAATTGATATTTTGTAATTTTTTGAGATTGTTTCTTACAATGTCAGCAAGTCTTGAGTTCTATCTTAGAACCTTTGTTATTGAAGCCTTTAGTCACCATTAGAGCACTGTACTGATTAGATAAACCACAAAAATGGTAGAAAAAGGAAATTCTCAGTGAACAAGCTTTATTAAATATTCCTGCCAAAGATCCTGAAATCTGAGAAAAGAATGTTCAGACCTCCTTAGAATTTAAATCAGTTGCTTTAATGATAGTGAGCGACCTTGTCCTACATAAATTCCTTCAGGTTTTCTTTTCATAAAATTTGGGAGTGTGTTATATGCAGAAAAATCCAACAAGTTATATAATTGCATTAATCTACTTTTTCATACTTAAAATGAAATCTATATATTTTTATTACCTTATAAGTTACTTAATCCTGGTGTAATTTCATCAATTTTATAAAGTTCAACTGGAAATCAGTTTCTTTAAAGGAAATTATTGTGTAACTAACCAATTTCTTGTTTTTCAAATCCATCAACCCTAAGAAGCATCGTGTCTTTTTTTCTTCTTCAAAACTAATTTAATTATTTATATAGTTTATATATGATTGGAGTGGGACAACACATGCCACAGTGTATATACAGGATAAAAGAAATCTTATGGGACTGAGTTCTCTCCATCCACCAGTCCACCAAGTAGTTCTTCAGAAGAGTTCTCAGGCTCTATGGCATTCCCTTTACTGACTAAACTGTCTCAACTCAGGGATTCCTACCTTATAGCATCCAAATGTAAGCTCACATATTTAAATATTTAAAATAATCTTATATTTAAACTAAGAAAAAATAATTTAAAATACCCAAAGGTCTAAAGTGCATAAGTCATTGTTAGAATTTCTTTTAGAGGTTATGTAAATGAGCTGTCTTAACCTTTTATGAATTATCTCACTAGACTAATAGCTATAAAGTCAGGTGTGTTTTGTTTCTGAGTATTGATATATCAATGGCCACTTTCCCCAATATTAATTCAACTACTCATATAGTCAAAACACACCAGAGAAAACTGTGAAGAACCATATTTTTTTTTAATATTTTAACGTAAAACTCTGGAAGAAACTTGTTTAAGACAGTATTAATTTTTATCTTTTTGTTAAAGAGCTACAAAGATTTATGATATCAATGTCCTCAGGATTAATGAACATTATATAAAGCAATATTAATATAAAACAAATAATTAAAAGGCTATAAAAATACTGAAATAATGAAGGAATAAATGAAATGTCCTCCATTGCTCTCTATTGTGATAAAATACTGACCAAAAGTGAAGTGAGAGTGAAAGGGTATATTTCAGATTGTGTTTTCACATCACAGTCCATCATTTGGAGAAGTCAAGGAAGGTTCCCTAAACAAAGACCATGAAGGAATGGTGTTTTCTGGCTTGCATTTCCATGGCTGGCTCAGCAGCTCAAAGAATTCCATGGCACAACTCATGGTTGCCTGAGCTCTTGTACATGTATTATTCATGAAGAAAACACCCACAGGTAAATCTGAATGAGATGAATCCTCAATTGGGGTTCCCTCTTCCCAAATGACTTTAGTTTTTTGTCATGCTGACAAAAGCTATTGAGCACATTAAATGAAGTAAAATCATTTTTTGTGAGTCTAACATTCACAAAAATAAGTTCCACATTTTAAAAATGGTGTGTGGTGAGATGCCTAAGTCTTAGTGTTTAAGGTTGAGTTTGCTTTTTTTTTTTAATGTGAATAACAACCAAATGTTCGATAGTCTACAAGATAAAATGACCACCCCTGGTCTTATGGTCTAAAAACTATCAAATTTTCAGACATCAATCCTTTAGTAATTTTTTATTGAAAATATATTTTTCTCACATAATTCATCCTGATTTAAAGTTTCTCCTCCCTCTACTCCTTCCAGTTCCTCACCACTTCCCCTGACATCTAGGTCATCCCTTTCTGTTGTTTACTAGAAGACAGGCTACTAAGGGATTATCCTAAAGTAAAGTAAGAGAACACAAAAACTAACACATTAAAATAGGACAAAGTAAACACACGGAAGGAAGGAAAGAGCCCAAGAGAAGGCACACAAATCAGAGATGCACTAACTCCTACACTCAAGACTCCCATTCTAAACAAAAAAACTGAAAGCCATAATGTGGATGCAGAGAACTCAGAAGGTTCGAAAGAGAGAGAAAGAAATCAAAAATAAAATGATAAATTTTTAGAAAAGAAAAAGAAAGACCTGATAAAACATTGAGACAAGGAACTTTCTAGAAGAATTTGGTTTTATTTTATTTTGTTTTGCTTTCTTTTCTTTTTTGCATTATTTGGAGACTATCCAATATTGGAATATTTTTGTGCTTTGCTATTCAATCTATAGCCCATACTTCAGTCACTTTTGTAATTCTCAAGGAAAGACAGTGATGGGATACTTAAGACATCACATCCTTAATTCCTGAAGCAGTTCTTTGTCTCACTAGACAGCTCTGAATGTCAAGTATGCATTCTTCACTAAATTTGGAAGAACTGTAATTATTTTTCACTTGCATCCCTTGTTAGTTTAATTCTGGGATATATAGACATTTTCTTCATATTTTGGATTATTTGAAAATATCTGCCATATTCATTTCATAAGTTCATTTCTCAAAGACAATCACATTCCGTCACTCAACAAAGCATAAGACAGTTCACCATCATCATGTGTCTATTCTAAATATTTTCTTGAAGCAGGTGGACCACAATTAAAGATAAATATATAATTCGTTACCTAAATAGCATTTACTTTATAAGAATTATATATTTTAGTGTTTTAATTAATTCAGAGAATAAACATTTTTAACACTTAAAATTAATATGTATTGTCCTAAAAATGGAAAATAGCCATGAAAATAAATGTGAATACATCAGAAATTTCACTCATAGAAAGCACACATACAGTGTATATGGATCAGGGTAAATGTGGACAGGATGCTATAGAGAATATATAAAAACAGAAGTAGGAGTATGAACAAAGGAGATGGTCTGAGAGATCTCTATGATACAAAAGTTGTTGAACAATATAAAATGACAACCATCTGAAAAGTATAGTATATTATTCTAGGCAATCTGTGCTAAAGATTTTTACTCTGTAATTTGTTAATAATCATATACTCTCAGCCTACTAAACAATAAGGTATATTTATGTGATGTAGGTTTAAAATTTGTTATTTACATACGGTTTGCAATGACTAAATTATTTTAATTAAATTTCTCTTTTGTTAAGCACTTATTATTTATTTGGGTTGGGGAGCTTCAAAGATTTCTCTTCTTTTTTAAAAATTTTAAGTAGTGAATTGCTGTAAACTATAGTCTCAATGTCAGTAAAGCACTAGAATTTATTTTTCATATTTACAATATTACATTTTATTATCATATATTACTATTTCTATGTTACAGTTTTTAATATTTACCCTTGCTTCTTCATTTTTCTGTTACTTTTTTGAGTTGATCTGTAGCTTTATATACTGTCCAATAAAATTTGAGATTTCTGTCAGAGTTTTATCATTTCCAAGTTTTGTGATGTCTATTATTTCTTTCATATCCTTAAATATACTAACTCTGATTTAGGAAATATGACTTAAAGAAAACCTTACTGCTTATTAAAAGGCACCATAATCATGTTTCTGTTGTGGAAAATAATTTTTAGAGATTTTTTTATTTTAATTTTTAAGAATGCATTTTTATATTATTATATGGTTGCTTGCTTTCATGAGTACCTGGTGAGTGTAGAGTTCAAATAGGAAATAGGACGACATTAGGTCTCCTAGAACAGGAGTTAGCAGCTGGCTGTGAGTTGCCAAGCCATGTTGGTGCTGGATATCAAACAATGATCTTCTACAGGAGCAGAGTATTGGTCAGAACTCTCTAAAGGGATATATAAGTGTATAAATTTACTGTACTGGCACCCAACTCTTGAATGGTGGATATCTCAACAATCCTAATCTTGTGCTGCCACCCGGAAGATTTCTGGTGAGTTGTTGATCTTCCATCAATGTTCAAATCCTGAAAAAGATGCTTCTAACATAGGTGAAGAAATGCCAAAGCAAGACATTAGATAGACTTGCAAGTGGAAGTGGGGACAAGCAGCCAGAGAGCAAAGTTTCTTTCTTCCATGTCCTCTTGTGGGCTTCCACCACAATGGCGCAGGTTTGGGGGGGGTCTTCCTGCTTCTTAGCAAATCCCTCACAAAAAAATTTCCTCACAGCCACGCGCAGTTTGAGTTTCAGTTGATTCCACGTGCAGTCCACATTATAACCACCATTATCCCTGACCAGCACTGACCTCTCAGCTATCCATAGACTTTCTTTTTAAGAGATTCTACATTGAGGTGCAAAAGAGATGACTACAAATTTTAAAACACCCTGTTCTATAGGCTAGCACCAGGCCAGCCAAGTCTATTGGTGTGACTTTTCCTTAACAAATAATAGTAATATATTTTTTAAATAAAGAAAATAACGATAAAGAGTTTAACTTTTGTAATGGGGTATTTAAATGTTTTGTTTGCTTGAAATTATCGTTATATTGTTTTTAACATTTTAAGTACAACAAATTAATAAATTCTACATGTAGAATAATTTAATGGACATAGTCTAGATAATTATTATATGTTACATACATATATATTAGAAGGTAGGGTAAAATCATTGCTAATTGCATAACTTTTACTTTGGTGAATTCTGGAATGAATGGTGCAAAAGAAGTTTAAATATACAAATTTGAAGTGTGCAAAGGTACAAGCATGGCCTAGAGGTAAAACAGAGAAAAATCAGCTGAGGATGTACTTCAGTAGGTAAAGCACTTGCCCAGCAGGCACAGAGCTAATGTTCAGTCTCCAGCAACACATTAAACCAGGTATGGAGGTTCATAGCAAGTCTCAACACAGGAAGTGTGGAGACAGGAGGATCAGAAGTTCAAGGTCATCTTCAGCTACATCCTGTCTTCAAACAAAACAAGAAAAAAGAGGAAGTCAATCAAGGTCTGAGAATATTTACCAAATCAAGGATTTCTCCAAACACAAGAAATGGAGGGATTTTATTGCAGAAGTGAAAAAGTATTCGAATGGGCTAGTGTTACAGAGAGAGGCACATTGCAGAACAGGCAGAATTTAAGATGTACACTGATGAGAATGTTGTCTTTTAGGAGATAATTCAAGAAGTAAATCTGATGTTGAGGAGTACTCCTGGACATATTTTACTTTATTGTAAAGAAAGAAGATAGGAAGAAATCTCTGGAGGAGTTCAGCTTGCATTAGGTTGCCTCACAGGTGGCAAGTAGAAATAATCCTAGATAGCTCGTAAATGACTGACCTTGAACAGATCCGGATGAGAGATCACAATATTAAGCACAAGAAACTTGCTCTTTCTTTCTCTTTTTGTGTGTTGGGAGGGTTGTATGTTTGTTTTGAAAAGCAAAATGTGATGTTAATAGAGAAAGTGGCCCATCTCCCACATGCCCAATTCTCATAACTGGTAACACATGGAGAAGATAATGATGGCTAAAAATGGAAGACTGAACAAGGATTAAAGAAACAGAAATGTAGGGAGAAAATATACTCAGGTCAGAAGGTGGATCAGTTTGAAGCTAAAATGTCAGAGTTGAGGTTAGAAGACATTTTAAGGCCACACTGCAAAAGACTTTGAAACCAAGTGCAGGTCTTTACAACCTGAAATACTAATTGGTAAGTTTTGAGTTATTCTTTCATGCAATAAATTATTTCTGATTTAAACCTATTCAGAACCATTTTGAAGTTATAAGTACCAAGATTAGAATGAGAAGAAATGTCTATTACTGACTTCAGTCAAAGAAGACTGATGTCACAAGTTTGGAAGACTGAAGAAGGGCCTCACAAACCAGGACCGATTACTTTACATAGGGTTTATTATATATTTATTTGTTAAAATATTGAGTAAATTCATTATTATAATAATTAGAGTCAGTGAAAGTAAAGAGAAAAGATGAAATAAAGTGAAAATTAGATTAACTTCCTATGTGAAATGAACTTTATTGAGGATGTAATTATGAAAATAACAAGTTTAAAAGAAGAAATACCCAGGGATCTCTATTTCCTGTGTGTCTCTTGTCAGGCAAGCCTGTGACAGGCCAGCATGGACAGCTAATGCTATTTTAAACTTCATTATTTTAAATATAGCAGACAGATCAAGAAAGTTCAGTCTCTCTGAGCATTGGTCAAAGAATAGCTGGTATACTAGGTACAGTGATTCCTCTAAAAAGTAAAATAAATAGATACACACATATATATGTATCTCATATATGCAATATATATATATATACACATAATACATACATATACGTGTGTGTGTGTGTGCACATGCGTGTGTGTGTGTGTGTGTGTGTGTGTGTGTGTGTGTGTGTGTATACATAAATTTAAGATATGTGATACAATGTTGTTGGGTTTTGGAAAAAGGGACCAATCCGTAGCAGATTAATTGGAGAAGAGAATTCAAAGGAAATTTCACACCATCTTCCATTTGTCAAGGAGAACAACAGTAAAGGGAAACAGTTTCTACTGAAGCATGTTTCAGTTGCAGAGCATGCTCCAATGGAAATAAACCAGTTTTGAGATGTTGCAATGTGGAAATTATGTATGTCCCATGCTCTTCCTTCCTCTTTCTTCTTTCTCTCCTTCCTCCTGCTTCTTCCTTCTCCTGTGACTGACTTAAATCTCATTTCTCGAGAACCATAAATTATATGTGATCTTATTTTGACAGATACTTCATTTAGTTATTACAAACAATCTAGTAATGAAAACATTGGCCCCATGCTATTCCACAAAGACAGTTTTATCCATGCTAAAATTTCTAAAACTGAAATTGTCAAAGGAATTATACATTTACATTTTATTTATATTTTCTCCAAAGACTTGATTTTATAATATTTCACAGTCCCACTAATTTTTCCACATCTTTGCCAAATTACTATCAACTATTGTACTTTATTCTAACTTTATAGAAAAAATGATTCCAATTTTAATTTGACTTAACATGTATGAATTTGAACATTTTAATGGCTATAAATCTTTTGCTTATTTTCCTTGTATACATTTTCAACCATGTGTTTTGCCCAATTTTCTAATAAGTTTTAATGTATGTCATTCTGTGACTGATAAGTTGGGTCAGTGTGGAAGTGTGCATGAGGCCAAGCCTGACAACATGACTTTAATTTCTGAAACCCACTTAGTAAAATGAGAGAATAAACTCCTGTAAGTTGTTTCCTGGTCTCCACATGCAGGCTGGTACACACACACACACACACACACACACACACACACACACACGAACACATATCACACACACAAACAAGCACAAACACACACAACACACATACACACACACACACACACACACACACACACACGAACACACATCACACACACAAACAAGCACACACAAATGTATGTGTATGTACATATGTATTAGATAAATGAATATTTTTATATCTCATTGCTAATAGTTGAAAAAATATTTATAAATTTAAGCTCATGTGAGCACACTATATATCTGTATACAATTCTTTTTCTATTTTAAACAGTATATGGTTTTGAGTCATATTAAGAAAGACAATACCTATTGAAATGCAATGTTTTCAAAGATATGGCCTGTTTTTCCTAACATCATTATGTCACATTAATTTAAATTCTCTCCCCATTTATAATCTGTTTTTGTAAGGAACAAAAAACATGGTTCTTTCTTAACAGCCTCTCCTTGTCAGTAGCTTCAGCATTTAGTGTACAATGTTAGTAAAACCATAATGAAAGAAAACAGAAACAGACAGGATACAGATATTCAAATAGTGGCAGCCCCATAAGGTTAGGCCTTAAGTCAACTGATTAACCTCTTCTACACTCAGTCTTCTCTCCTTGTGGTTATATTAGCTGTAGGCAGAATCTATTACAGGCAATCACCTATTCATTCAGGAAGAGAAAGCCCAGGTTAGTTTAAATGACTGAAAACACTCCTTTACAGTTATGTATATATTTGTTTGAAATAAATCCCTCCAGAGAAATTTACAAGAAAACAACCAATCTGTTTGTGTGGAAATGTTTGGGTCTTTACATCATACGTGTTGATTGTGCATTATCTTTGGTGATTTTTTGTTTTAATTTGCTTTTCATTTTGTTTGTTTTTTCCCATTCTGGTTTGTTTTTATTTAATCTTATTTTGTATTATTTTTATTACAATTTAGAAGCCTGTTTTCGTTCTAATGAGATAGACAAATGGTATGGTATTAATTTGGGTGGGTGAGTAAGTAGGGAGGATCTGGGAAGAGGAGTCGGGGGAGCAGAATTCTAATCAAAATATATTGTATGAAAAAATCTATTTCCAACATTCTTTTGAGAATTTTTCAAAGGAATACTGTATTTACATCACTTCCATCAGTATGTCTGCTTCCTCCAATTCCTTCCATATCTCACCCCAACTCAATCTAAAATTATAAACCTTCCTTCTTAATTATTGTTATCTTCTTAACTTACTATTTATTGTTTGTAACTATACAGATAGGAAGACAGATAGGTGTATAGTTGATAAATAGACAGCTACATAGATACATAGATAGAAACATAGATACATAGATAGATAGATTGCTTGCTGAATCCATTTAGTGTTACATCTATATATTTGTGTTTAGTACTTATTACTGGGTAACTTATTAAGGGTCTTGTCCCTGGAGAAAACTGAGTCTTCCTCTCTAAGCAGTTACTAATTATCTATATCTTTTGATGTAGGTGCAGGACCTCCTGATATGTCTTTCATATGCATAGGCATGTCAACTGATGTCAATATGCTCTTCTTGTTTCAGTGACCAAAGTATTTTATTTCATGGGTATAGCTTCCTGTTATATGCTGAACACATTATCTTATAGTAAATGCCTGAGTCCTCTGAGTCATCTAGTATTCCTCCCCCTCCTCTGTAATGTTCTCTAAACATTAGGTAGAGCAGTCTTATTGCCATTTTATCAATTGAGCTTAGGCACACCATTGCCAGATGTCCATATTTTGATCAGTTGTTGATTTCTGTAATAATCTCTATCTGCTGCATAATAGAAGCTTTTGTGATGGTGTATGGAAGCTACATTTATCTGGGGGTACGGGAAGTATTTAGAATGCAGTTAGAAATCCTAATGGATTAAGAAAAATGGCAGTAGGTGCTTCTACTAGGGCCTGTACTTCATTAGCTAAGGGTAGTTTGCTAGGTTAGCAATCAGGCATTGATTCCCACCACTGAGTGGTTGTTAAGTCCAATTATCCACTTGTTGATTACCCCCAAGACAAAAGTGTCACTATTGCACAATTGGTGATATCTTGCCAGACTGGATATTGTGATTTACAGGGTTAGCAGCTGGATAAGAATATTGATTGCTTTTCTCCCTTGGCAGCATCCATGGTACCTTTGAATGTTCTGAGAGCTAGTCACTATGGAGATGGCTTCCTGGTAGGCTCAAGTTGAATTTTCCTGAGACTTGTGTCCAAAATATGATGTCTTCAGCAATAATGTCTTACATTCAAGTTTCTGGAAGAAACCAAGGACAGTGGCAGAAACCCATATTATCTTAGGGCCTACTGGATTTTCCTGACTACCAACTTAGTGAAGTTTCTCATTCCTGGGACTGGAATTTTTGTTATAAAGGAGAGTCTATGGCTCTTGAGTAACAAATATTACTCTATGTGGAGTAAGTTTACTTAAATTACTTAAATATTTCCATACATTCATATATATATATATACATATATATATAATATTAAGTAAACATATAATGATGTTTCACTATGACTATTTTAAACATCCTAAATTTTACTCATTCTCCCTTTCCTTCTATAGTGCCCTCCCATCTCTCTCCCAGTTAAAGCCTCCCCCCCCCCCGTTTCATCATCTTCTTCTTAATAATAACTTCATCCCACCACCTCCTTTCTTGAGTTTCTACCACAACCACTGGTCCATTTTACTTTACTGTTCCTGTGATTACTCTGGGTTATAGAATCACTTCTAAAGTTTCAGAATTAGGATCCGTAAGCAAGAAAGAACTTATGGCATTTGTTTTTCTGATTCTTGGTTGCCTTACTTATAATATTTTCTAGTTCTATTAATTTACCTTCAAATGTAATGATTTCATAATTCTTTATAGTTGAATACAATTACATGCACACATATAATGTATATATATATATGAAATATACATATGTCTCAATAAAAGCTCATCATTTTCTGTGTTCATAAAGACCCTGCATATGAATTATAATATATTCATTGCATACCTTTACTAGGAAGTAATAAGTTTCTTCTCTTGTTTTACAACATGCCTGAGCTTATCAGGTTTGCACATGTCAAGGGGTGTGCCCAGTGTTTTTGCTCAACAGATGTCATTGGCTCCTATTGTTTTTAACAGAGTGTATCCTAAATTAGTTACCATATTATGAGTTTCTTCATACTTCACTGGATTGTAAACGTGTACAAGTTCTAAAGCATTTGATGTGTTAATTCTGCTTCCAGAATCCTGATCAGAATGATTTTGCACAGTCAGACTGTGCAAAGTAATGACTTTGGTGCTCAACAGAAATCTAACTACACTGGCTTTCAGAAAAGAAAATGAAGCTAGTGGGCTTTGAGAACAACTGTTCTACAGTATTAATGGCAATGACGGATAGGTGCTGAAGAGGCCAATGTGGAGAACAAAGGCTCACATAATTCAAAGAGGGTCTGTTACAAATGGTAACAAAGTATCTACCTGCTGAACAGTATTGCTTAGAGCTACTATGTTTACATCTTATTTTGACACCCAGGGATTTTTCAGTATGATGGAGAATGATCTCATGGCTTGTGGAAGTTCTGCAAGATGAACTGGGTCTATGAACCCAGCAGTGCTGATAGCCAGAAATGAATGAGCTGCTACCAGAGCTATTCATCTTGCCTAACTTAATGAGGTTATGTATTATTATTCTCTTCTTATTTTCATGCATAAATTTGTTATTGGATTGTATCTACTTTTTGTTTTTCCCTTGATACTTGTGGTCTCCTTGAAGTTTCCCGTGTTTACATTTTAATTATTAAACATAGTATTCATATACTTACTATTGTAGTTCAGTATTTTTATACAAATCACAATGCAACTGTAAATGATGCTAATCAATGTCATCTTCTATCTACATTATTACTAGTTGCATTGGCATTTGATTTGTGACTTTGGAGCATTTAGAATATAGATAGTGACGACAGTGACATGGGTTCAAAATGTTAATGTGCTTTCTTCCCCTCAAGGTTTACTCTGTATGGAGGAGTGAGCATATGGTTGAAAAGGGAGGTCAAAGCATGGGCACCCTGGCCTGAGCACACTAATAAACTCATGAAATCAGTTGAATGAGCGGTAAATCAGAGGAATGAGTGAAGCTCAGGAATGTCAGCTCTCTTTACGGAGATGCCATGCTCCCAGATCCTTAGTCTCACTGTTTCCTTACTCAGAGTAAAATAAAATATTAAATATATTTTAATTATTCTTCTACACACTATAATTGGGAAAATTTTAAATCTGAAACATTTATCTGATATTTTCAAATACATAAATAAATACAGATATATACATCATTACAAATTTAAACATATATGTAACATATGTAATATGTAAAAAATGTGTAGACAGAAAATATGAAAAAAAATGTTGTGTCAACCTTCACCAATGCAAAAATTCCTTAAACTGAGTATCCTAAAATCAGAATATAGGATGTTGAAAGTACTATTTATTATCTTTCAGTACATTTCTGCAGTTTTCCTTCACTTACATAATTTCAGTCAGTGCTACAAAAGAAGGAAAGAAAGAGGATGGTGGTTTAGTCTGTGGGTCCTGGAAATGATGATGGCAATAGAAAACAAATAATAGAAATAAGAAATAAGAAAACAGATAATAGAAATGGAGACATTCAAGGAAACAATATGCCAGAAGCATAAAGATTTACTTTTCAAAACTATCCCATGTTATCTTATAATTAAAAAAATAAACAACTATCTTTAAATTATGCTGAAGCAAATTTGACAGGAAAGAATAATTTATGGACACCTTCAGAAAAAATAACTAATTGAAGTTGAAACTAATCTAAAGGGTCAAGAGAGAGGCTTGAAAACAGACCAGCAAACCTAGGAATGAAAGAAACTGCCTTTGAATTTGAATATCTGTGACAAGGTGGATCGAGTGCAACGCAGCGGACCAAAGGGGTTCAGAAAATAAGAAGTGTGATCTAGGAGAACTTTTTAGGAAGAAAGAGAACTGATCAGGGAAGAAAATGTATTATTCACACTGAAATGGATGCATGAGACCAGATTCATTGATCATTTCTGAATTAAGAAAAATTTCCTAAAATCTTATCAACATTACTCAGTGTTTTTCTGTTTTACATCCAAGTGAGCTGTTGGTTGTGTATCATACAGAACATCATCTTGTTTGTAATTTTGAACTTTTTTAAAGAAACAGCACAAACAGTGAAAGCTTCCATCAGTAGCATCTTGACCCTCAGAGAAGCTGTGGTTTATACGAGCAGTTCACTGGTTTCAGACTTGGAATCTTAGGAGCATTGGCGATAAAACCCATGACTTTGGGTCTTTTTAGTATGGAAATTTGTTCCAATAATGCAAACTATCATCTTTATATTCAGTTCCATGTAATTATGTCGTAGTATTTAATTGACCTTTTCAAATCCATGTGTAAGTTTTTTTTAAAAAAATCTTCATTACTTTTAGCAGCAAAATTCAAAGAAACTTGGTGTTTATAAGTTCGATACAGATTATTTTTTATCATTTAAAGTCAAGAAAACATAGTTTTAGAATATCCTAAAATTGTTTAGAAATATATCAGTGTCCCTTTATTCTCTGCCATTCCTTCTTTATATTTTGGCCCATTAAAAAAAACAATTTAATAACAACCTTTTAATGTAAACTTCACACACACACACACACACACACACACACACACACCACACACATGCCCACATATATTAGAGAAATCTAAATGTCACTGGAACCTTAAAACTGAGATTTAGGAGTAGTTACTACACACATTTCCTTGGCATGTTGCCAAATGGAAATCAGCAAATAAATAGTATGGAGTCAATGATAAGAATCATCTTTTGATGATGAAACATACTCTATGATAAAAAAGTGTATTAGGGAGAAGTTGACTGCCAAATGAAATGCTTTCAGGTTGCCTGCACTTGGGACTATAGTCCGAATTTTGAAAATGCCAACTGCTCACCACTTACTTATTTTGTAAGAAGCAAATGACAACTAGTTTTAAACGGTATTTATCATTGTTGACTTTTTGTCAATTAAAAATAGTTCTATGATCTTTAAATTTCTTCTTTTTGCCTCCAATGCCTTGCACACATATGTCATTTAATACGTGCCTGCTTTAGGAGCGAAGTCTGTTTGCTACAGTTTAGTGTGCTTTGCCATCCACTGGTCATACCCTCTCTAAGGCATTAGGTTGGCCTTATTGCCTGAAATAATCATCACAAGAGAGCTTTTTGTTATATCTGAATGCTTCTATGGTTAAGGCGAAATTAACCTAAACTGTCAACCAAAGTGGTGTTAGGAAGCTGTTTGATGGAAGCTGATCAGAACTGGTAAGTCATCTAGGTCCCCCCTGACATCATGCAACTGTCAGACATGCACGGAAATATCATTGCTCTCTTCAAGACTACAAACTCCAATTTTACTTTGATTTTCTCTCTGTCATTCTCTGTGTCTCTATCCCTGCCTCTGTGCGCTCTCTCTCTCTCTCTCTCTCTCTCTCTCTCTCTCTCTCTCTCT